>CAIGRF010111111.1:5724-18656 GCA_903798235.1 Fraxinus ornus | reverse complement strand
TTTATCTTTTTTTTTTTTTAATTTCTACCAAAGTTTTGATTGGTGTTTTGTCACTTTATTTAGTCATCACTTTTTAATTTTTTAGTCATCGCTTTATTAAACTAATTCTAAAGTTTTGATTAGTGTTTTACCACTTTTTGAATGTTTATCACTTTTTGGGATTTTTTGTGCCTTTTTATAATGCGTTACTTTTTTCCTATCACTTTCTTAAAAATTTTGTCACTTTTTTTAGTGACAAACATCATTTTTTTAATAAAAGCAAGATTGTATGTCATTTTTTAATTAAAAAAAAAGTAATGCTTAACTCTAAAAAGCGACATTGTGTCATTTTTTAATAAAAAAAAGTGACTCGATATTTTTTTACTTCCAAAATACTTTTCATATGATTTTTCAAAATGTCCATAATTTTAAGGGTATTTTGTAAGTTGCCCTTTTTTCATGATTGTTACTCCATCAAGCTTTAGCCATGAACGGCCCTAATATATTAAACTTCAAACTTGAATGAAGCTTTCGTCCTAGTTTCTGTTCGGAGAGTGTATTGTCTCTTATAGTGATGACAAATATATATATATTTTATTTTATTTGATTGAGCTTACGAGAATTTCGAACTATGCCAGTAATTTCAGCACATCTGAAATTTTATGGCCTACTTTATACAAATTATTCTCAATTAAGAATCTATTTCTGTTCTAAAAGATAGTAAAGGTTTTGCATAGAAACATGAAGATGTTATAGATAAGAGGATGTATATGTCATTTTAAAATANAAATACCGATTCATGCATTTATATCTAGAATAAGTCCATTCAGATTTCTTATTAATAATACAAATAATAAAACATCTTTCCATTCTTGTTCATTGAACAATCTGCAACAAACATGCAAATGGATTATTTAATCCAATTATCAATTATCGGCCAACTCAATCAGTTTCTAGAACTGTGTTTTCATTTCCAAAATGTGAGCCATAGACTTGAGCAATTTTTCAAGATCAGAAATAATTCTATTAGGCTGTTGTTTCAGATGCTAATTAACTTGCACCAGTACATCATTTTTGCTTTGAAAAGATCATAAAAATGATCACAAATAAACAGAAATTCAGAGTATATATTTAGCCCCTGTTTGAAACCCATTTTGAAAAGAATAGAAATTTTGGAATAGTGATTGATGTGAGAATGTGTGGTGGAAAAGTAATGAAATTTTTTTGATTTGTATGTAATATTATTTTATTTCGAGAATTTGTGATTGAAATGAAGAAAGAGAAAGAGAGAGAAAAATTAATGCGTCAAACGGGGGCTTAATGTTGATTCACTAGCTGTTTGGTAATCTTTTCATAAATTACTGTTTACTACGAAGTAAAAAAAAAAATCGATCAAATTTGTTTAACCTCGAAAATGGTTTTTCATATTCAATTTTCAGTATTTAGTAAATGTAAAAGTAACATTTTCCTATGAAAATATTTCGAGGAATCTAAGGTCACCCAAAACAAATTGCAATAATTTCTATAAACTTATTTCAGTAATTCTTTAAAGTTTCTTTAACAGGCTCAACTACTGTGAAACAAAGCGAACCTGAGTCATAAAATTAAAAGGGAAAAAAAGTCCCCGATGAATTTACATAGCTTAAAAATATGTATTTGTGCCAATGAAATGAACAGAAAAGATGCATCAAATTTGCATGCGTCATGACATCTCTTACTGTGAACTCGACGTACAAACATCTCTAGTAAGACGGAGGCAGTAAGATATTACCGGGTCGTCAAGGTCGGAAAACCCCGTCCCAGTTTCTCTGACAATCAAAAACGGTTTCTTAAATACCGTCACCTTAAGCGCAAATGCTGTTTCCTAGAGCACAGATATACTTCTTTTGTCAGAAACTACTCTTTCGGACATTCTTCCTGCAACCAGTCTGTTCTTGCTGACAACAGTTTTAACCGCGGAATTTTTTGGCGCAGTACGCTGCATTATTCTGACAGGAATTCCTCCCAAATTGAAGTCTTCCTTCAGAGACTTTGTTAAGAACCTCAAGTCTGTATCTGATAGTCGCATCTTCGCACTCACAAATGCAACGAAAGTAGGTGGTCGGGCTTTCACCTGAGTAAAATACTTTATTTTGGGTTGAGCAGCCTGATCTTTCCAAGAATGTCTGCTCATAACCTGGACATCACGAAACTCTCTCAATTTAAGAAACAATATATATGTAGCTTGCAGGGCACAAAAAAGAACGTTAGGATATAGGATAACCTTGCGTAACCATCGGTTAAGACGAGCTGTTGGCAATCTGAGACACCACTTTTCATAGGTATCAACAACCTCGCGCATCACAGCGATCCGCCCCTTTCCTTCCAGTGCAGAGACAAATACCACAGGTATCCCTGAGACCTGCCAATCAAAGGGAGATCAAGTTTTTCTATGATATAACTAATCGCTCCATCATCCATGCAGTGTTTATCCAATTACTGATTTGTTTCCATGAAAAGATATGCATGCCACCCACCTCCATTGTACCTTGTTCAATGACAAATTATTTCGAATTGTCTAATCACTTCCTAAATGCAGTTCACCCGATATTGAAGTTCATACATGCATTGATTACACAAGGCACTCAATGCTGATGGGGCGGATTTAAGTGCCACAACTAAAAGTTGTATGAACATTATGATTGTAAGATAAGATGGGCATAATGAGGGGGGAGAATTTCAGTTTGCTCTAATATCTAGACCTTTATGGCTTTTATCAAATAAACAAGTCCAACTGAAGCAGTATGCTCACAACATTTTAGAAGCTCTCAATTGTATTGGTTTCATTTCATAATACATTCCTGAAGTAAATGAGGAGGGGGACCGCCATGTTGAGCCGCGCACCGCCCCTCTTTAAGAGGGGATTGGTGCCATCCCTACTTGAAATTCTAACATAACCATACACACTAATGAAATAAAACATCAGCTATCATTCCTAATGAACGCAAAAGACAAAATCTAATGTGCAAAGTTAATACTAGATCAGATGGAAACTTGCAAGCTTGGAAGGTAAAGGTTTAATCGTTTTCTTTACTCTACAGTGACAAACCTGGGGTATAACGGTCTGAATTTCTTCAGGGACAGCTTCAATGACTCTCTCATATATCTTTGAATTTTGTTTCCCTTTTAGAAGATCCATCTTGTTCACAACCACCACCAAACCTCGTCCTTCTTCTACTGCTCGCCGCGCTATGACTACTTCAGCATGTTTCATGCTCTGTCTAGCTCTCGCAATCTAATCAGCACAAACAAAAGAAAAATAGCATGTATGTGACAGTGTAAATACTGAGTAGGAAGCAGATAGCAATATGTCATAGAAATTACCAAAACTAAGGGTATGTCTAGCAAGATGTTTACAAATAGGTTAAATGAGTGATGAAGAAGTGGGCAGTACTAGTGGATCCTATGAAATGTGAGGTAAAAAGTGGTTTGACCAAAAGTATTTTTGTCCAAGGCGTTTATAAATACCTAGAAACTATGAGCCAAACATAGGCTAATGTTCAAATTTCCATACATATTAAAGAGAACTATAAGAATTACCCAATTTAGGATATATTGAAAAGTAACAGGTTATGATAAGAGCATAGGCTCAGGGGTCGGGAATCTACAAGGCTTTAAGATTTTTTTAGAGGCCAGTTGACTTCAATTATAACCTTCTATGTTTTCATAAAGAAATTTTTTTACAAGAGAAAGCCGTGTTGATTTCAAAGATAACCTTCTATGTTTCTGCAAGGGCTAATTTTTTATAGACTGATAAGCAGCAGGAGTACACACCCAAATCAAATTACTCATCATGTAAGTTGGTATATATTTATCAGTGAAGTAAGAACTCACTCTTCCCCACATGTATTGACTTGTAAGATAAAAAGGCTCACTATTTATTCAAAATCGGTCCATTTCTTTTATCTGGCTCAATTTAGGAATCGCCCTACTTTTAGTCTAAATATTGGGAGTGCCACGAGAAACAGACACTGGAAGCAACACAAAAAGAGACATTTAAGTTGCAATTTGGCAAATTTTGCATGTGCATTTACTTTATATTATGTTGGTTGCTAAGTATGCACCAACTATGTCTCGTCTCAAGTCAATGCATAAATAGGAAAAGGATTGCTCACGCTTTTAAGAGGCTGAAAACATCATCTTTCAGAAAAACAGAAAACGTAGTCTCATGATGAGGGCATGAATTATGATGAATTGCAAATTTACAGGATATAGGAAATGTGCAAAATGGCAGAAATGCCAATAAATGGAAATGATTACCCAACAAAGTTCTTAACAAGTCAAACTGGCCACCTCAATATAATGCAATAACTTCCGGTCGTAGATAAGATGAATCATACTTCAACATTATACCAATGAGAACCATGACTTCATATGTAAAATATTGAACACTGTTGTACAGCTAACAACATTTATTAAAGGCAACCATAAAATTTCAACAATGCATTTCATAGGACCCACAACTTTTCAACCACACTTTTTATCAACTTTTATCATAATCTAATAAAAATCTTATTTTAATCCCCACCAAACAATGGCTAAATCTCCCTTTCCGATATGTCATTTTCACTATTTTGCATTGAGTTGACAGGAGTTTAAATAAAGAAACAAACACTTCAAAACTAAAACATAGTTTTATTTGGTCAATATCCTATTGCATAGGATAAATGAACCTTATTTTTCATTCTACAAGTAAATAGTTTGGAGGGATCCACAGTAGTGATAGCTAGAAAAGACTGGACTAAGATATGCTGGCATACATTTGCCAATTCATGTTTAGAAGATTTTAATATCATCACCACCTAATGGCCAGTAAGGAAAGCATTAAACCAAGTAAATGATAGGGGGGAGAGAGAGTCTAGAGCAGAGCATAATGTGTTGCAATGACCACCTAATGAAAATGTAAAACATTACACGACGGACCTCTTCAGCATCCAGAACCAAAGCAACCACATGCGCCCTCATAAGATGTTTTCTTGATTGCATAATGCTCAAGGATGATGCCCCCTTGTCTTGTTTTGTCCTTTCCAACCAACCTGCAGTGTCGACCTGAACGAAATATGTTCATAACATCAAAATTCAAATATATCAAACTCTTGTTATAATAGTACCCAAGAAATCTGGAATGCAGAAATCTTTTGTTCTCACTACAATAAGATCAAAGGCTTTTATACTACCCTGGAACAAAGGCTTACAAGATGAAAACAGAAAATGCATCACCCAAAGGCCACAAGAACAAATATTTTGCTTCACGTTTTAGGCATGACAACTTAATATATTAAGCAGCAAATATAGAAGACAAGCCTTCTTCCTGTGTGATTCTCGGGAATATACCCATTGAATTGAGATGTACAAGATATGCCATAATGTCAAATGGGGAAATTCTCCAAATCTAACATAAGTCAGGACAAGTGGAGTATTCAATGGGAAAGAAATTGAAAAATTAAAATTAATAAGATCTCTTGCATTTCTGGAAAAGTCTGTTCATTTTGGTTGCAGACATGAATGCAGTTTAAAATAAGTAGGATCAGAGAAAGTTGTTCTTCTAGAATCAACCAAGGAACTTACACATTAGATGGACAAATCATCATGGGAATTAATATATAATGATAGAATAGCATATTAACATCTTCAACACGGTAGAAAAACTATAAGCGTGAGAAACTCAATATTCACCAGATATATCTTTCTCCCATCGTACTGGAATTGAACTCGAATTGAATCTCTGGTCAAACCAGCTTCGGGTCCAACCAAAACTCGATTTTCTTGCAAGATTGCATTTAGCAACGTTGACTTTCCAACATTTGGCCTCCCTACGATTGCCAATTGTAGTGGGAGCTTAGACTCAATGTCCTCATCGCCAATTTTGTGGATATCCTCATCTAGCATTGGAAAAGCACAAAGCGTGAAATGCCAAGCAACTAATTATTGATTAAAGAAGGCAAGCTACAGATTAAACACCAAAAGAGATGGTAACAATGTATAAACTGTAAGCTTAGACCGGTCTTTGTAAATTTAAGAGACACAACTCAGTAACATAGAGACGAGGCACTGCATTTAGCAAGGGAAAACGAAAAAGAAAGTCTTCTCACACAAATGAATGATCTCCTTTAGTCCTTTTCACTATACGGTTTTGTCATTTATTTCATAAATGATCTAACTATTGCACACACAGCTGCAAGCTTCATAACCAGGCTTCATTTTATATATAATAGAATCATTGAAACCCTGTATAAAGGGGTGTTATGCTTTGTAATAAAATAACGCTTGATATTATGACAAATTGATATTTCTTCGTTGCCCTCCACTTTGCACCCATTTTTCCTTCTATTCCCTTACTCCTCCTCGCCCATAATTGTTCTATAGCATCCTGCGTCATAGGTTCACCGAGAATTTTAAAAACTCAGTCATTCTTTTAAAGTCATGTTCAATCTAAATCGTGACAAAACAGATTGGTCATTCCCAATCCAGTTCCTACAGCAAAATGTTACCAGAAATAAAAGAGGATGCTCTAATAAATAACAAAAGCAATTAGATTGACCATAGACAACAAAATATAAGAGAAACGACTTATTCATACATTCCAGAAAGCTCTAATCAGTTGCTTTTCTTTTTAACTGACCAATGTATTTTCCAATAATAAGATGCATCCACGCACATTCAGAAGTCAAAAGGACGATGAAAATCGATAGACATATTTCTGTTTTTAATGCAGCATTGGATAGTGGGAGGGAATATATCTCCTCTTCCCTTGCTTTATTAGACCGATTAGGCGATTACTGCAGATGAAGCATAGGACATCGATTATCTCTAACAAATAACACCCCATACTCCAGTACCAGCCATTGTTTTTGAATTTGGTCCCTAAACTTTCAAATACTTACCATTAGTTCCAAAATTAAAAAATATAGGCAACTACTGGTCTACATGGTATTATAGGAATAATATTCAGGGTCGGAACCACTAAACATACATACTAATAACTTATACATCCAATCAGTTAAAGATTTGATTCATATAAATTAAAAACAAACAAAGTGTTAGCTCAAGATGATTGAAAACTTTAGTAAATGGGTTTCTCACCTTTTAAGATGCGGAGCAAGTAGTCCTCCAGCAACGGCCTTAAAGCTTCATATAGATCTGTCATTCCCAATCCAGTTTCAGCAGACAAAGCAATGGGATCACCAAATCCTAATGTATAAGCTTCACCAGCAGCAGCAGCTAGAGAACCACTGATGTCATCAAGCAACTCAGCTTTATTCATCACCACAAGAGTCTTGATTCCAGAAGCATGCTTCCTCAACCATTTTCCAACATCTAAATCCATAGGCTGTAGTCCATCTCTAGAGACGATGTGATGGAAAAAATATATATTATCCTTCTTCATTTGAAAGAAAGTAAGAAGATAATTACAAAGCAAAAAATTAGAATCTTTTCTCTGTACTGTCTCATAATTTGTGTACTCCTCATTGTACCTAAGCAACCTTTCGGGCATTCAGTAAAGCAAGGACGTGATTTTCCACTCCATGAAATTTTAGATTTTCATTTCTCTACAAATTCATGTCTTTTTCAGAATTAAATTGTATTTGGATCCTTCTGTTTTATAACATTTAAGTGCTCACAACTCACTTTCCACTCCTCTAATGATCCTGCGTTCTCACGTTATATGATTCTCAATTATTAGTTTGCCAGAAAATACATCTATAAGTTGGGTATCAATATATGTATGCTTGCACATTAGGATGTTTCAACGGTAAAATCCACATTCTAAAAAACTCACTAACAAGACTAACCTTGCATCTACTAGGAAGAGTGCAAAATGGGAGCTCGCCAATACAGTTTCTGTCATTGCTGCTGTTCTGCCAAGAACAGAACCTGATGAAGCCTCTGCTTCCAAGCCAGCTGAATCCAAAACTCTAAACCTCAAATCTCCCAATTTAGCAACCCCATCTCGTATATCCCGCGTAACATGGTCATTAGGAGTGTTGTAAACGAGGGCCTCCCTCCTTCGTATCAAACTGCAATCACATGTCAAAGATTAAAGGATGGAAAAGAGAATATGCATTGTGAGACTTAAATTTTAACTCTACAGCAATGATGGGTGGACAAGAAAAATCTAACCGATTAAATAGTGCCGACTTCCCAACATTTGGGCGTCCTATAATAACAACAGTTGGAAGCTTGTCAATATCAATTTTCGTGAAATCAATTGATTTTCGAGGCATCGGTTTAGTTTTTCTGTCACCGGCACAATCAGCATCATCAATATCGATATCAAACTCCTCCATTTCACTATTAATGCCACCAGAAGATAATGAACCAGCAGGATCGAACAAATCCTTCTGCATTTCTTGTTCTGAAGATGTACAGAAATTCCTTGCTGTTTGATAAAGATGGGTATGTAGCTTAGAGATTCGTCTTCCATTATTGGAACTCAACAGTGTTGCTCCAATGTGGATAATTGACAAGTTACAAAATACTGATCCTAATCATCACAAAAACCATCAATTATTAAAGTCAAATATAAAACTGAACGAATTTACAACTAAAGATAGTGAGTCAACATACATATAGGTGCATATACACATTCATTCCATTAGTACACCTGAGGCTGAAGCCAATAACTAGACTCCAGAACAATAAATATATTTTCGAACAAGTGCCCCGGTTTGAGGTTTTTAGTGCCAAAATAACCAAACGAATAAATGCACTGGCACCGTGTATATGATTAAATAAACAAACATGCCTATTTGTCAACTTCAGAACCTTTTCCATGCGAAGTGCAAGAAAAAACAACTACCCATGTATGTGCGCGCATTACCTGATTTTAATTTAACTTCACAGTCTGCATTTGAATGGACTCTTTTTTCATTTTGAGAAAATCTGATAATTAGGTCGTTGAAACAAGTTTGTACAGTGGCAGTTCTAGAGCACAGACCGAGGCCAGGTCGAGTTTTTGGGGCCGAAAAAACCCGAACCCAAAAAGGATGCATTCCAATGATATCAATTTATGGTCGAGGAAGAGAAGAAAATGAGAATGAAAAATGGGGTTTGGTGAAAAATGAAGGGTTCTCGGAAGTGGAAAGGACGAATCTTTTGCATATATGGAGATTCATTATCATGAAAAACTGCAGTTACATTAAACCTCCTTAAATTGAATTGTCTGAAGAAAAATTGCTCACAGTTTAGGATTTAGGGTTCTTGGGCAATTTGAAAATACACAAATAGGCCCTCACGGGCAAACAGAGAGGAGCATATTTTGCTAAGCTTAAAAATTTACTTAAAATAAATAACTAATTACCACTAATACTTCAAAGTAAATATAAAATTTAAGACAATTTTTTCTTTTTTTTTTTGTGTGTTACAGCCACTACGCTTATGCAATGAACATCTAACTCCTTTTTTACCAATTATTTATCTCGTTTCATTCAATCTTGCTTACAACGTGTCTTTGTCCACCCGTTAACTCGTTAATATCCACTGTAGTTATTTCTATACGAGATGAAGTGTTGTCATTGTTAGATGCACCAACCCCTTTGTTATCATTTAAGACGTCAAGATGCCAACGATGTGGTAAATATGTCATGAGAATTTCAGAAAAATCTGTGTGAAAATATGTTCAATGTGTGCTGACAAAGTATTCACAAAATTCAAGTTGCTTACCTTAGCATCCCAAAATACCTTGTGCTTCAAGCTCTTTTCTTCCTTAACGGTGCATTATGAATTCATTACCAATAATTTGAACAACTCGATATTGATTTTCTTTCCTAAGTTGTTGAAAAAAAAAAACTCAACCAAAATTAGTAACTATTCAAGAGAATCTTATTTTTAAAGAGTATATTTTGCAATTAAGAGCATTTTTAAATTTAAAGAGTACAAGGTTCTTAGTACTCCAACAACTATTTATCTTTAAAACTTAATTTTATCACTCTCAAAAAATCTATTATTTTTATTTATCATTTATTTTCGTTAGCTTCCCTCCAAATTATTATATCTTTTATTTTTATGGTTGTGCACAAGGCTTGGTTGGCTTCGATCCATGGGTTGGTCGACTCATATAGTCATATTCAGACGAGCTATGGGCGCAAGGCCGCAAGCCAATCAAGACTGTCTTGAGCT
Source organism: Fraxinus ornus (assembly GCA_903798235.1). NCBI lineage: Eukaryota > Viridiplantae > Streptophyta > Magnoliopsida > Lamiales > Oleaceae > Fraxinus > Fraxinus ornus. The sequence goes on along the minus strand of CAIGRF010111111.1, from coordinate 8,519 downwards.
CTTGAATTGGTTCATTTTTTTTAATTCATTTTGGCTTATTTTATTAATGTTTATTAAAGAAAAAAGAGCTCGAGACAAGCATTGTTTGTAGACAAGTTCAGTTCAGCTCCTCATTAGTGCCAAGCCAAGCTAGCTTGTTTAAGGGCTGGGCTAGCTTGGCTCAACTCGACACATTGCTACCCTTATCACTACATATTAAAAGAACCAATACATTGGCGAGACGTGTTGTGATTTACCGTCGTCGTAATTCATTTTTATTTTTTTTTGCTTCTTCCACCATTCTTTCACGCAACGGCCATACTTCTTCCTTTCCCACGCAACTACACCATACCTACTCCCACGCCTCTTTTTCGAATCCTCCATAGGAGCTCTGGCACCGTGTTAATCAAGAATTACATCATCAATGGTGCAATGACACATAACTGGGGAAAAACATTGGTTGATTTTGAAACTGGGCTTCACTGCTTACTCTTACAGGCTGAGAAACTTGCGGAACAAAAGCATGAAGTGATGCGTTCTTCTCGGGCTGAAAATGCATCCTAGGAGTAGAACACTCTGGATGAAATCGAGATGCTTATGGCTGGAGACCATGAGTTGGGTTATACAAGAAATCTGCAGATATCTGGTTCTTGTGTAAATTTGTGCTGTCCCAGCTTGTCTAAAGCCACCTGCCCTTACGGACAACCATACACGGGCAGTAGCTCCAACGGCATTTGAATCATATCTGCTTCATGGAGCAGGGGATGATTCTTGAGGAGCATTAAACTGATTTGAGGGTTTCTGTTGATCTTGAGCCTTTTTGGCTAACATTCTCATCAACTCGACTGGGTGAGAGCCTCCATGCGCAAAGGAGGCACGTGTCGTGCCTCCGTTGCGGACGGAGGCACCTTTTCGGCTAACATTCTCATCAACTCGACTGGGTGAGAGCCTCCATGCGCAAAGGAGGCACGTGTCGTACCTCCGTTGCGCAAGGAGGCACGAATTGCCTCCGTCCGCAACGGAGGCACGAGGTGCGCCTCCGTTGCGCATGGAGGCACGGATTGCCTCCGTCCGCAACGGAGGCACGAGGCGCGCCGCACGGAGGCAATTATTAAATAGTATTCTGAAAAGAAGGGAAGAGGAGAACAAAGAAATATTTATAATGTATTTATTTCAGTAACTTTAGACTTCCTGTCTTTCTTCTTTCAGCTACTTTTCATACTTAGCCATTTCTTTTAGCGGTAATTTAGTTTTTTTTTTTTTACACATGTAATAACTTATATGTATTACATATATGTGCTGAATTCTTTTCTTCTGTTTTTCCTTTCTCACATAATGAAACTAAAACTGGTTAAAATAAAATTGGATTTTTCTTTAATATGAAGGAAGCATGCTGATATACCTCACTAAAGTGTTGCAAGTGGCCCAAAATTTTTTGGCAGTTTATTTCCATTTTAGTTGTACTGCCGCGGATTCATTTTATAACAGATTTTTCCATAGTTGTTTTATATAATCTATTGATATACTCTAGCTAAAAAAAATTGGCAAGTAGAGCTGAATCAGCTTCTTACTAAGCTTGTTTTGAATAACTAACAATTGATTAATCTGTATACCCATGTAAAGATTTTTAAAAAAATGGAATAATCCACGTCGTGTTTGATAGACTGCTGATGCCAATTGATATCAAAATGGATAATGATCTTTTCAAGTTTTAGCTTCATGAAGTTGTGAAAGCCCCAACTTTGATTTTGTTTCAAGAAATTCTATACATATTTGTTTTGCATAAGATATTGTTCCTCCCTCAAATTTTGTCATATCATGTTATTGAAGGTTTTGCGAGCAACTGTTGAAGGTCGGACTAATATAGTTTCTCCAAAAGTACAAGCAGTTAGTGAGCAACTTTGGGTGGACAAATATGCTCCTAGTTCATTTACAGAGCTTTTCACTGACGAACAGACAAATCGTGAGGTATGGAATGAGCATGAAAAAATTAACGATAGTTCTTTATATTTTGAGTTGTTTTACCAGATTGGTCTGGCATTTTCTTTAATTCTCTAAGATTTATTGTTGTTTGGTCTTTAGGTTTTTATTACTCCCGTATTTCTAGCTTCACCAGTCTTATCTTTACTTTGGCTTTTTGTGGGTCCTTTTGTGGTTGAAACAATGGGATTCCTCTGTTTTTGTGGTTGAAACAATGGAGACACGATCGTGTTTGTAATCTAATTATACCAGAAGAAGTCTTATTGTATTTCTATTTTGCTAGAGCATTTGCTAGGCTAATGCCACAAAAAAAAAAAAAAAAAATTACTATCAGGGAACTGGACTGCCTCCGTCCGTAACGGAGGCAATTGGGTGTAATGCCACATTGCTTTATTTTGTGTTAGTGATGATTCAAGCCAAGAAGAGTTGATTGGTCTAATGATAAAGTTTTTTATCCAAGATTTATCGGTTTCGTGGACAACATTTCTTATAACACTACATTCTAGCAAAACTTGAAAAATGGTTATAAAATGAATAACATGATATGAGTTTCTCATTCTTTTACTGTAAAAAATACAGATGGAGAAGGGGAAGAAGAAATGATGCTGTGAAAAATAATATCTCCTGATGTTATGAAGAATAAAAAGACATGTGACGGCAACAAAAGGGCTGTGGTTTCCACTCATTCGTATCAATCTAATCAAGAATTCAAGGTATCTAACCACCTCCTTTCCATTTCCTTCAATTTAAGGTAATTGATATTTTGTTGTTTTGAGTTAAAATTTGAATGATCGAAGAGTATGGGCTTGTGGAGTAGTGGATTGTGTTTGTGAAGT
>CAIGRF010111101.1:0-18145 GCA_903798235.1 Fraxinus ornus | reverse complement strand
GAACTAGAGAAATCAAATGGACATTCAACGAAGAACCAAAAAACTCGTCAATTAAATAAATTTCTATATGATATTTGTTCTCTCTATTATTGGTCATTAATCATTGCTAGATAAATATGACTGAATTCCCTATATTTCTTAAACTGAAATAGAGTGACATATAGGCACTGTTATCCTCCACGTTAACCGTCTACATATTATTTGTGTCTAATAGATTTGATACATCTACTAGATGATTACATTATATTCGCAATCTGTAGTATGCGAAATTACTGCTCAAATTTAAAATTATGAGCATAATTTTCAGATTGTACAATCAAGATTGTGTGTCTTGCTAGTGTTAGTGAACCTAAATCTCAATATTTTAATAAATATTAGTTGGGATATCATTAATTAATTTAGTAGTATCATTTGAGTGTTTTCAATTAATTTCTTAACAATTACTATTGAGAACAAAGTATTTCTCATTTCTGTTTAGGGAATGTTATTAGACATCATGCCAATATCAAGTTCTCTCTATTATAATTGACATATGGTCAGAGCCTAATATTTTCCATCTAATGATTTTAGAAAGTGCAATATATATATAATTTCTTAATAGCGATGCACTGAGATGGATATTAAAGAATACTGAAAATACAACTTTAGTTTGAATCCTTATAAATTATTTTAAACTCGACGGATAATATTTTATAATATAGTTTGTTGATTGTCAATTTGATTAAACTACTTTCTTCTCAGCAGTAGGAGGAGGAATTAAAAAATTGAAAATAATGTAAAAATACATCATTATCTAAATCCTCACAAAAGATAATTCGAACCAGAAATTCGAAAAATAATTTATTTAGATACATTTACTGACTAAAGAGATCAACAATATCTCACACACCAACTTTAAATACTTTAACTCGAATTAACGTCCTAGAAGATAATTAGTTAATATTATATTTGATAAATTCATGGCACGTATGAAGCGTGATGATATTCAATTATTATAAAAAGATTTTCAACTGAAAATGGAGCAATTAGCAAAGATTGTCCCATTAAAGAGGCATATACTCTTGATGAGTATTTAGACATAAAAAATTATAAAATAAGAGATTCATACAATTGATGTGTTGAAAATTGAGATATCTTAATAAATTATGTTATTACAGGAAAGAATAGAATCGAAAAAGAAAAAGTCGTCTACAATACTTTTGCAATAATTTACGGCATCACATAATGAAGAATCGAAATAAATGCATCAAAATATATCAATCGAATTAATGATTGGCCAAATAAAATGGATGCAATCTTAAATTAAATTTACTAGAGAAATATTAAATTTCTGGACCTGCAGTCCAAAAATCTAAAGGTGTATAGTATGTAAAACACGACTTTTAACATAGTGAATTTCGCAAAGATCGCAATGAATGAAATCACGAGTCCATATCATGTTATCTGAACCGAATCGGAGCGATTCTTCATAAGTTAAATACCCGAACGAGTATCTGAATTGAGAACCGATGGATTAGGGTCAGTTCTCGGTTCTAGATCAAGAACCGAAGAACCGAATAAGAATCGAATCTAAATAATTTATTTTATTGAATTAATTAAATTTTTTTAATTTTTTCTAAACAAATTAGCAAATTAATTAAACAAACCAGCAAAATTCAGCCAAATTAATTTTTTATTAACCCAACATTTGGGTCTTATCATTCCCCTTTTCATTATAATTTCATTTGGTAAGCTGCATTACGCCCACTCCCGTATAAATACAATTCTTTACGCAGGTTTCTTAAAGCCAATAAATTATTGATATGAATCACCGATATTTTAATATTAGTATATATTTTTTGGTATTTGTATACATTGAATTAATCTTATTGAACAGTTTGTTATTTATATATTTTTAAATTGGGCTACGTTAATTTGTAAAAGTTACAAATGAAAATGTCATTAATTGTTTTTATGTAGTGTTGCGTAAATGTTAAAAAAATTTAATTATGGTACGGAACCGAACAGAACATAATCGAACGGAACGGAATCGAACAGAACCGAACCCGAACAGTTCCATAATTATATTTGGACCCAACGGTTCCATTTATTAAATACCCGAAAATTTTGGGTAACCGACTCATGTCCAGCCATAATCTTGACAATACGTGAAATTTGAAATGCATTATAGTCAACTCATCTGACATGACTATTAATGTTATTCTTGAAAGATTTAATATGTTTGAAATATAATTCAAGTGATATTATCATGGGGAGTAAATATGCGTTGTACTTTTTTTCTTTAACCAATGTTTTATCCTATTGAATTTTTTTGGCAAGGTTTTTAATAAGACAATTCTTAAAGCGTACTCAAAAGAATAATGTATTATTTTTCCTTCATTAAAATTTTATCCACGAGATTTTTTCTAATAAGATTTTAACGAGTCATATTCTTTATGTAATAAATGTCCTTAACCTAGAAGATATATACCATCAAAATAATACTTTGATATGTATGAGACTCTCGAAGAGATCATCAAGAACTATTTTCTGAATCATTATGTTATCATTGTATTTCTAATTCTTCCCTATAAATATGAGATATTGGTTCTTAATAACACACAATTCTATTTACTTCTATCTTTTGTTCTTTTATCTCTAGTTTATAACGAGATAGAATAATTCACTTTATCTATATTCAATTGAGTAGCAAATTTTATTACTCAGTCTTGGAATGCAATCAAAATGGGATCATGTAATATGTTTTATAATTGACTCTAGTAAATAACAGTGTCCAGAGTCGAACCTCTTTTTCAATTGTGATCGAGTATGGAAATTCATATCTAAGCCTAGTTGAACATGTCAAAACACTTGTAACAATAATACATAATGCATTCACTAAATTTGTAGAGAAATTAGGCTCTGTTTGGCAAACATTAAAATTTTCTCTCTCATTTTTTTACTTATTTTTAACTACATATTTTTCATCACATCAATAATTTTTCCTTCTTTTTCAACAACACATTCTCCATTAATCTACTATTACAAAATATATTTTTCCAAAATAAAGTGGTTCAAACAAACCCTAGGTACCGAAGTGTCGCGTGAGCGGCACGTGTTCTAGGGCTTTAGCAAAGGGTTTTATGCTGCAATTCTTTCCTCCAATGGAAGCTCCCTTTCCCTCGTCACAAAAATCTATCCAACCAAACCCATCTTCATAAAGTTCACATAATCAAACCCCCTTCAAATGATACCATATTCACCATCAAACCCTAATCACCCCCCAAAATGAATCCCATTTATCGAAAACCCTTTTTAATCCTCTCTTTTTTCACCCCCAAAACTACCTATTTCAAGATTTCTCATAGTTGCTCATTTTCTACACACAATTCAGTTTCCAGCTACCCGTCAAGGCGGCACGAGGAGGAGAGTCGTAATGTTCGGGTATCAGTATGGTGGGATTTTGAGAACTGCAGCTTGCCTATTAATGTTAATGTCTATAGAGTGGCACAGTGCATTACCAATGCTATCAGGGCTAATGGGATTAAGGGTCCTGTTCAGATTACGGCTTTTGGAGATGTAATGCAGCTCTCCAGGGCTAACCAGGAGGCCCTTTCGGCTACCGGGATCAATCTTTCCCACATTCCCTCTGGTGATTCTTTTTTTTTTTTTAATGAAATTATTTGATTTTTGCATTATGTTTACTATCAGCGTTCGTTAGCCCTTTTTCCGTTGAATCTGATAATTGATAGATAAAAAGATACAGGAATGATAAATCAAGAACAGAGTAATATTTTGACACACGATACCACATGAATCATTTCACCTTTTTCTGGCTGATGTTTCGGTGTGGTCACTTTAAATGCTCATTCGTGTAATCATTGTTACTTGAAAGTGAAAAAACTTACAGAAATGAATGTTTACTGAAGAACATTATATAATTTTGATGTCTTATTCCTGAAAAAGAATTCTGGTTGCATCCTTTTGGGAATGTTATTACCAAATGTTTTATAAATGGTATGAATTTATATGAAGCATCGTTTATTTTCTTTTTTTTTTTTATGGGTAAATCCAAAATTGACATTCAAGACATCATCTCTCTAAATCTTGGTGGTTGGGATATGTGTTCTAGTTCACAATCTGCAGTTGTGAGGAAAAGTTTCAATTTTTACATGTTATCTAGTTACATGTGAAGAAAAAATGGGATTGAATTGATTGGTTCATAATTATCAGAGTAGTTCTCGCTATTTTGGCAGCTTATTCTCTGTTTTCTGCTAGTTCTCTCTGTGAGCATTTCTTCTATGGCTTCAGGTGGAAAGAACAGTGCTGATAGATTTATTGTCGTAGATCTTATGCATTGGGTTTCCCAAAACCCTCCACCAGCACACATTTTCTTAATATCCGGTGACAGGGATTTTGCTGCCATTTTGCATCGGCTTAGGATGAACAACTACAATATCTTATTAGCTAGCAAAGATAGTGCCCCCAGTGTTCTATGCAGTGCTGCAAGCATCATGTGGCAGTGGAACACTCTGATTATGGGGGAGAACCTCATGGGAAAGCATTTTAACCAACCTCCAGACGGTCCATACAGTTCTTGGTATGGCCATTACAAGGCACCTCTTGAAGACCCATTTGCATCACCGTGTTTGCGTTCCTACGAATTGTCTGAGTTGAGTTCAGATTCTAAACTTCGACCAATTCCAAAGACTGTTATAAAGCAACTTCGCCGTATTCTGTACTCACACCCCAAGGGAATTCTTATTACAGAACTTCGTTCAGAATTAGCTAAGAGTAATTTGATTGTTGACAAGGACTTATATGGATATAAAAAGTTCTCTCGTTTTCTTTTAGCCATGCCACATGTTTTAAAGCTCCAGTCAGGTAATGATGGCCAGTTCCATGTACTTGGTGTTACACCCAAAGTTTCTGATGAATCACTTCCAAGTGTATATGAAGTACCAGTATCCAATATTGGAGAACCTGAAATTGGTTATGTTCAAAAACAAAATGGGACTACTGAAAATTCAGAAAAGGAAGGGATTGAAATGCAAGAACAACCAAAAAGTGGGGAAGAGTGCTCTCCAACAAAAATGGAAGAGGTACAAGAGAAAAATCAGGAAGTAAACATCCAGGAGTCAACCAAAAAAGTTGAATTGTCTTCTCCATTTTTTGAAATCGTGGATCTTTCAAAAGATAGTAAGAGTCAAGTAAGTGCTGCAGCTGATGCCGAACTTGGCATTTTCAGAAGGACATGGAGGAATTGGTTTAGCAGTAAAGAAAACGATTCAAAGAAGACTATCCGTTGTAAACAAGAAATTTTTTCTAATGGGAAGAAAAGGGTGGAGGAAAATGTAATATCAGCAGGTCATCCTGCCGAATTAGTTAGCCCCGTTTTACCATCAAGTCATGAGGCAACTGTTGATAGAAAGACTGCTAGAAATTCTGATTCGATTGTTGGAAAACACAACCAAGTTTCGAGCATTTTCAATCAGATTATGAGCTGGTGTAAATTTTGGGGATCGACTGACTCTGATTATGCGTCTGAAGAATCTGATAAAGAAGTAAACCAGATGAAAAATGATTCAAAGAAGGATGATGTAATTTCTAACGAAGCCTTCTGGAATGAACTGGAGGCATTTATGAACACGTCCCAAGGTTCAGACCTTGTCTTGCAGTCGAGGACCAGGTACACCCGTTCACATTTTTTTCTTCTTCATCATTTCAGGTGTCTGCCTCAGTTTCTGATTACAATTTGTTCATATAATAGAGCTTGTTTTGTTAATATTAAGATTTTAGATAATATCATAGCCAAGCAAAAGAACTGTGTTTGAGTCTCACCTCACCCGTTTATAAAAAATTGTGACAATTGTGCATGTTTCAAGCTTTCATTGGAAAAAAATGAACTCAACCTACACGTGGGGGGCGTGCTAGAGGCAAAATGCATATGAATACATGTGATTCCTATCTAAAAGCTTAAGCTTCTAGATGAGATGATTAACAAAATAATGAAACGTCTATGGTAGTGGCGGATGAACATTAGATCAGGATGTATATCTTTTTAGTCGTGCATTATAATCACAATTCTGAATTTTGAGGACAAAAATGGGGATTTGGACATGTTACTAGAAGTTTGGCATGTGCTTTACAGTTTTTATGCCTTAAAAATATGTTTGAAGCATCTATGTAATGCAAAGAGGTTCATTCGGTTATTGAAGCATCAAGCATATATTGCTTGACTTTCATGGTATAGATTTTCTCTAAAATATCATTTTCAGCACAGTTTTCTTATCTAAATGAATATTTGAAATTGCTAAGTTGAATACTAAGAGATTGCTGCTTTCCATTTCATAGGTCAATTTTGCCAAAAATTAAAGGGACTACACGAAAGAGGGAGTGGAAGAAAAATACTCATGAGAACAAATTATAGAGTGGGACTTATATTGGATAATAGCAGAAAATTTTAGAAACAAATCATTTCTTTGCCTTCTCTGCAACTTTATTCCTGAAAAGGTGCAAAATTGCAACTTGTCCTCAAACTTGCTAAAAAAGCAATTGACCTCTTAGGCACAAAACAAAATTCACACACTTGTAATGAAATGTTTGCTCAGAGAACCGTAGGATGTGAGATTTCTCAAATTGCAATTGAAGTCCGTGGACTTCTACAATAGAGCAAATAAGGCTGGTTTCTTTCCTAGTAAACTAATCGATTGCACATAAATGACCATTAAACTCCATATCATTTGTATTAGAACGTAAAATTCCGGTTATTACAGAAAGGGCGGAACAAATTTGGACTAAGGATAGAAGCAATTCCAAGATAAAGATGTACCAAATCGACAAAAAAATGTCAAGAAAAGGCAGAAGCAAATTAGGACACTAAGAAATCCAAAAAGATTTTATTTCATTTGAAAAACATAACATTACTATACATTAATTTGTCAGCCAAAAATAGTAAATTAAAAAGGAAAATGACTCAATTATTATGGAAAGAAAAAAAAAATCACATGAAAATTTGCCTTATCATACTATTTATTTAAAACTGTCCAAGCCAAATTTTCTAGAGCTCCTCTCCCCAATCTACTTTGGAAGTTTAGCACTTTGATGCCATATACAAAGAGAAAGAGGAAAAGCTGTGCCCAACCAACACGTGCCATAGTAACCTAAATACTGTTTAAGGTAGTCATTCACTCGGCTGCTACCATGTTTGAGTACATGAACATGGTATTCCTTTGCCCGTAATAAATCATCTGCATTCAAAAGATAAGGTGCTAAAAGTTAAACAAGTTGGGGGAGGATTGCAATATCTAGACATATATTGGCAGATGAGTCGAATGGGGTTACTAGTTGGTAGGCTTTTACGTTTTATGTGAATACATACATGTTTCTGTTAGTTTACATAACTGGATAACTGAAAGTGTTGGTTTGCATTCCATTTATAAAATATATGTTTTTTGTTACCATCTGGTTGATAATATGTTGAATATTTTTTCATAATTACATCGCTTATCATGAATATTTTCTTGCATAGCATTGTAAACATGCTATTGATTGCCAGAGTTTAATTTATCTTTAGCTAGCATTTACGCCATTCACTGATATTATCCAAAACATATTTTCATTCCACACTGTGCTCCATATAATGCTCTGATATGACATTGTATATTTTTTCATCCTATTGTATTTGTATCAGGGTGCATCTAGCAGAAAATTTACAAAGACAGGGACCTTCGGTTCTGAGAGCCATTCCCCAAGGAGATCTTCTTCATCTGGTCGACTTATTGATCTCTGATAAGAAATGGGTTCAGGAGTCTCAATCTCAAACCTCTCCTTTCAAAGTTATTTCGTATACAGGTAAGGATCAATCTAATGATCATCCTCGGTGTTCAAGTGGGTTGAGTTCTATGTTTCAGGTCGGACAACGACATTCCACTTTACGAGAACTTGGGGAGAGAAAGCGCCAAAATCCTCCTCATACTGGAGTTCCTCAAACTGTATCTCAGAGAGATTGTTCTAGCAAGTCGAGAGATGAGATATTGATCGATTGTCAAAAGCTTGTTGATCATATTCTGAAGAAATATCCACAAGGATTTAACATGGGATCATTTAGGAAACTGTTTCTTGAAAAATACGGCTATACTCTTGATATACAGAAGCTTGGTTACCAAAAGTTAGTTAGTCTGTTACAAGTAATGCCTGGGGTGACTATAGAATCTAATTATATTTTTCCTTTTGAAGTGTTGAAGAGTCATCAAGAAAGTAATGTTGGTCCAGTGGCTAGTTCAGACAGTGAATCAGCGGATGGTTTAAGTAAGGATGATTGTTCCGAATCTCCTTGGGAAGAACTTGGCCCAGTTTCAAATGCTGACCTTGAAAAAAATGAAATAGATCCCGGGTTCACTAGGAAACCCAGAAATGAAAGGGCTGAGCCAACACTTGAATATGAACCTTTAGGAGAGGATGACCTCTCCGATTCAGGGGAAGAGTCGTCCAACACAAAGTCGGAGATCAAAGCTAAGTCTCGACGGAACCAGGAAGATAGCTCGTTATTGCAGATTCTTGACTCTTGGTATAGTAGCCAAGATGATAAAAGTAGAAAGGATGCAGTAGAGAGTACGAGCAACACGTCAGATTGTTCCGCACCAACTGAATTTGGTGCCAAGACTGAAGGTCCAAGTTTAAACCACACAAGGAAGAAGAAACCTAGCACGAGCTATTCGTTTGTCTCTGAACATCCTGGAGATAATAAGGATAGACTAGTCGACGGTATATTGAATAGCTTGAAAAAGTCAAGCGAGAAGTCTGGTGAGTCGAGTGTATCAGGCTGAATTATATATGAAGGATAATGCAGGGATGATCTAATTACGTACAGGAGAGTCCAAATTATCAAATAGCTTTCGATTCTAGGAGTTTCATTTCGATAGTTTCTAGTAGAATGGCTGCATTCTTGATGATATTTTTTGTTATAATCCCTTTCTCGACCAATACACTGTTTTCCATAGATTGATTCGTTGTAGTTGCTAATGATATATTTGATTTAGAAGGGATTTATTTAGCCAATCTCAAATTTATTATGAACAGTGCTTGTGTCTTGATTTGGACGTAAAGAGGGAGGAACAGAAGGCAAGACACAAAGCTTAGGGACCATGTTTCCGTTCCGTTCTATTCCCTAAAGGGACGAGGCAATACATGACGGGTCATTCTTAACCAAGCTTTTAGGATGTTCTATTAGCAATAGGACTGCTTGTGTCGAAAGTGTGAACAACAAAATATATTGGAAATCAAGACTCGATTCAATAAGAATGTCAAAAATATAAAATAAGACACTGATAAGTTAATTTAGTCAAACTGCAAATCAGGCCCAAATTACAGGAAAATAACAGAAACATGATAATTCTAGAGAGAGTGAAAAAGTGTCCCTAAACTATCGAATTCAGCACAGATAGCTTGGCTCATTTCTTCCTAACTTTGTTAAGTGGAAAATAGTAGTTGACATAGGATATTTCAGTTGAATAAAGCTGCTTAGACAGGGTTGGTGACAGGGTTTGAAAAAAGGTGCTGCATGTCAGCACCTGTTTGGTTCTTTTTTTTTTAACTGTCTAATCATTATGCAACACGTGTCCTTCCGATTTTTAACCCTATCACCAACCCTGTTTTTGTAGCAAAACTCATTTCAGTTACTTCGTCTGCCCTAATTCTAGAGGATTTGCAGAGCCCGGGCCCTTAGCCCCATGGACAATAAGACAAGTAGTACTACACTTTCAATATAACAAATAATATTTTTAATTTATTTTTCATTCTTAATATTGTATCATTTTAAATCTTCTTTACCAAACATGCAAGGACCTTACTAGGCATATCCAGATGCTCTGGAGTGGAAGATGAAGCTGAATACGTGCAGCCCGACTTGCAAACACTTGCATTATTTAGACATAAGAATTCAAGACACTATCTACTTGTCTCTGTGCTATACGGTATATATTATGTTATATTAAAATTGGATGTTTGTTTTTGTTTGTCTTTTGTCTAATTCTTGCAGATGATTGCCTAATTCTTGTAGATTAGTCCTAATTGCCTCAATTCTTGCCTCAAAAAGCTTTGCTCTCATCCTCTACCATTACTTCGATACCACCTAACACAAGACGAAAACGTGAACAATAATAAAATGTTCTTGTTGGTAACACACGAGCGAGTGTTTACTCAAATAGACGTGAAAAATATTGGAATCCACCTATTATCAAGAAAAATTGAAATATCTTATTAATCAAAAAACAAGTGTGGTGGTTTTACAACATTAACATGTATTTATAGACTCAAAATAAATCATAATCTTATTGAGATCTTAATTCTGTAGATAAATCCAATAAAACTAAAAAACTGTAAAAGATAAAAAAAAATTCTTAAATTAACTAAAAATGCTAACATAGACCACTAAACGATGGAATTTAATCCCAAAAATTTGACAATGTTGGTCAAAGGCCATGATCGTTTTTTGACAAAAGTTATGCAAAATTAAAAATCGCTTTCGGATTGTACTCATGGACGAAAATTCAACACCTGAACTGAAATATATGTGCTTTTTCGTAGGTCCTTATTTCTTCTCTTTTCTCGTTGATTTAAGATTTTCTCTTCTAATTAATCTGCATTACTAATTTTGGAGGATTTGCAAATCTCGGTATAATGGGTTGCCCATTCAGTCCTCGAGGCTCCCAATGTCCCCAAGGCGACCTTCTTCGCACATGGGACAGCAAGCTAATATATGAAATATAAGCACAATATAAGGAGGTATGAAGCTTTCCATCTTACCTGCATATGAGACATCGTTAGCGAACTTCCGAGAATTTAGCATTAAACCTGCAATAGGCAATCTTGCCATGCCACATGGGTAGGGGAATTGTTTAAGTCCGTGGCTCACTTCCCCACTCAATCGCTAAAGCCCTCGTAGCGGAATATATGCTTCGCCTCTTCGCGCATTTTAGCATCACAGTCTCCTCCACACCTGTAGGATCAAATATTCTCTATAATTGCGGCACCATTCCCCTAATGCACGAGTCCACAGTACCCCCTACACCTCTTCCCATGATAACTTGTACATGTCGCCTTCGACACCAACCTTCACCCTCTGCACCTCTACATTGGTTCATTGGATGGACGGATCCTCGGGCGCAGCGTCACCACACATGTTGAAGCATTCAAAACAAATACCCCCACATTTGATTTCCTTTGCAATGCCTTGTCACAATATACGAAACAAAGTTGAAGCAAAACTACATAACGCATGCTCCTATTTCCATCATCCTCAATGCTTTCCATCCGCAATTCTGCTTGCTTGTCAACCCTAATTTTTCTCAGCTCGATGGTCCCAAAATCGTTTTCACAAGAACACACGCCATCAATCTTAGGTAGCCAACAACGCAATGTTTGGAGCGAACCCGCTCTGATACCACTTGTAACTGACCACCCATTCGATCCTCGAGGTTCCTGACAATCCTCAAGGTAGCCTTCCCTATCCATGGGTCGGCCAGCTAATATATGAAATAAAAGTACAATATAAGCATATGGGAATCTTATCATCGTACTTGCATACGGGGACGTCTTTAGTGCACTTTTGAGAATTTGGCATTAAACTCACAATAAACAATCTTGCCATGCCGCATGGGTAAGAGAATTCTCTAGGTCCGTTAAATTAGAGCAATTATTATTATTTTAAATGAATTGGGACTTAATTTGTATATATTTTGTTTGTTAAGTGCATCTCAATGAAAAATGATGGAATAGATTTGGAAGATGGAGGATCGAGAAAATATGAAAAAGGGACCAAAATGACTAAAGAATTAAATTCAGTAACCAAACTGCAACAAATAGAACTTTACTATTACCGAAAGGAAAATAAATGAGCGGCGCGTGCATAGTGAACTATATGGTGCGCGCACATTGGCCACTTCTGGGCTTGGACAGTCCAACTTCCTAGTTTGATCCAAATTCTTATAAAAATCAAATTCAACTTACTATTTAAACTAGAAGGGGACAGCCAGAACGAGGAAACATATCAAAACCATATTTTTCACCACAAGAAGGAGGCAGCACGGGATTCAAAGTCCGAACTGAAGATTAATAAATAATAAATTGATTTTCGCTTTTCATTCATTGTTTTCAATTCCGGGTGATATTTTTCCAAATCTTTTTGTGTAATCTACATAACAACATGATAGGCAAATTCTTTTCACGTGTTGGATGAAGATGAAATATTTTATTATTTATTTTTAATCTAAGACAAGTAGTTAGTTAAATTCTTGCTTTTCTTGATTAATCTTGTATGCGTAATTTTATTATTTGATTGTTGATCACCAATTAAATATATAGTTACTTGTTGTAGTGTTGAGAGACTCATAATAGGTCTAGAACACTGCTTAATTAACCTACGTACAATAGATATTAGGAATAATGTCTATCACGTGTGCAATCTTTGAGATAATCGTGAAATTGAATACGTTCTATTCATTCAAATTCAGATTAGGAATAGATTTGGGTTGTGACTAAAATAGATTTAATTTGTCTTGAAAAGGAAAACTAATTAGAATAGAATTATCAATTCTTAAGAATGCATAAATAATACTATGTAATTGAGAATTGAAATAAATAATAATAAAAATAATAACACGCGGATTCGAAATCCAATGCAATAATCCATAATTTGATAAAAAAAACCATAATTTTATCGTTCACTTGGATTAATTTAGAATGATTACAAAATCAAAATCTTTTTTTGTTTACATAATTCGAATTCCATACGAAACTAATAAACTTGAATTGAATTTATTTCTTGTAGGAAGATACTCTCAATTCATCAATTTTATTACTTGTCAACGTTCTCTTACACTTGCGGATTGCGCATGAACAAGTTTTTGACGTCGTTGTCGGGGAGTAATTTATTTAATTTGAGTTTATTAATTATTTTTAGATTTGAAGGACTTGTTTTAGACTATTTCTTGAACGAGCTAAGTCTCTTGTTTTGCTCTTTTCAGAAAAACATAGTTTATGCAAGATTTCGACAAGATAGAGTTTCTTCCAATAGATCTCGAAATCGAAAGAACATTTAGACAACAATGAAGGGAACAGAGGAAATCAAGGGAAGTGGCAAAAAATAAAAATACGATTTAAGTTCAAAATCCACTACTACTACCTCAGCCAGATCAACAGAGGGCTATAGCAAATGATGAAGAAATTTTAGTGAGGGACTATGTAAATCCCATTTCTGTTCATGTGAAACCATCTATCATATATCCACCATTTGGATAGACTAACGTCTATATCATACCTGACGTCATCAACTTATTTCAGAATCATCACATCATCAATTTCTCGAAAAGATCAACTGAAAATCCTCATGAACATATTCAAGCATGCTTTATGCTGTGCGACATGATTAGTCACGAAGGCATGTCTGTTGACGCTTTTCGACGCACTTATTCCCTGACAACTTAAAGGAAGGCACACGAGAATGGCTAAATTCACTACTCCATGGGAACATAGTTTCGTGGGATGACATGGTGCAGAAATTCACTTTGAAATTCTTCCACTCTCTCGAGTCCATCAAATTAGAAATAAATTCATACTTTCAAGCAAAGAGACCTCTACCTCGAGAGCTATCTAGAAGCTTATCAAAGATTGAAAATTACTTCAGGAAGTGCCATAATATGAACATTCCTAAAGACTCTAAGATCTGCGTATTCTATTCAAGCTTGAGATCTGAATCCCGCAACATAGCTGATGCTTCAGCAGGAGGGTCAATATTAGATATTCCATTGGACAATGCCTTCGACCTATGTGAGAGAATTGCAGAGAATCAATCCATGTGGCCAATAGACAGTGAAGTGTTGAGGAAAACAGCAGGAATACACAATGTTGACATAGCAACATCATTAGCAGCCCAATTGGAAGCATTGACAAGGAAGTTAGACGGTCTTTCCCAGAATGTGAACATGGTGCACTAACTAAAATCGGTTTGTGAAGGCTGCAAGGCGTATTATATTATAGAAAGATGTTATTTAGCCTTCACGCAAGTAATCCAGCCTTTGGAGGTTAATTATGCGCAAAATTCTCAGAGACAAAAGAACAACCCCCACTCCAACACATATAATTTGGGGTGGATGAATTATCCAAATTTCTCATGGGCTAACAATTAAAGTCAATGACAAGGATGAAATTTTCAAGTAAGACTACCATGATTCCAACAACAACAGAAGAAGCAAAATAGAAAGCCATCGATTGAGGAATTATTAACTCAGTTCATTGCTTAAAAGTGAGACTAATTTCCAAAACTAACAAGTTATTATTCATAACCAGCAGGCTGCAATTAAAAATTTGGAGACTTAGATAGGTCAGGCGGCAGTTGCATTAGTGGGGAGAACTCAGCGTACCCTACCAAGCACACAAAAAAAAAAAAAACTCAAGAGAACAGGTACTAACAGTTGAAGCTATAATCATGCAATTATCGAGACACCATCATATAAGCCTGCTACCCATGTTTGAGCTTATGTGCCACCTGTTCCATTTCCTCAAAGGCTACTAAAACAGAATAAAGAAGAACTAGTCCAGATCATCACAACGAGAAGTAGAGTTCAGTTGCCAAAAATTACTATAAAGAAAAAATGGATCGATGAGAATCAAGTACCTAACATGAGCGAGAAACAAATGCTTAAGTCAGAAAAATCAACAAAGGTTACACAAGAAGAAGAGTTGGAAAAGCACTTTAAGAAGTTTTTGGATGTAGAAAGATAACTTCACATCAACATTCTCTTCATTGACGACATTCAACATATTTCAAATTACACAAAATATTTAAAAGAGATGTTGTTTAAGAAGAAAACATTGTCAATAGATGAAACAATGGCATTGACTAAAGAATGCAGCGCAATCATAAATCAAATGCTCCCTCCTAAACTAAAAGATCTAGGGAGCTTCACATTACCTTGGTCTAGAGGAAATTCACATAATTTAAATGCTTTAGTTGATTCTGGTGAAAGTATTAATCTGATGTCATTGTCTATCTACAGGAAATTAGGATTTGATGATCTAAAAGCAATATCAATAATATTGTAGCTAACGATGGGATACTCAAACATACTTATGGAGTGATAGAGGATATGCTCATCAAATTTGGAGATCGCTTCTTTCTAGCCGATTCATTATTCTTGATATTAATCAAAAAATGAATGTGATGTTTTCACAACCTTAGCATGTATTTATAGACTCAAAATAAATCATAATCATATTGAGATCTTAATTCTATAGATAAATCTAATAAAACTGAAAAATTGAAAAAAACTAAAATACCCTTAAATTAACTAAAAATAGAAAAATACTAAAATAGATCTCTAAATGATGGAATTTGATCCCCAAAAGTTTGACAATGTTGGTCGAAGGTCATGATCGTCACTTCGACAAAATTGTGCAAAATAAAAATAAAAAAATAAAAAACGCTTTTGAATTGTACTCACGGACAAGAATTCGACACCCGAGCAGAAAATTATTCACATTTTCGTAGGCTATTCTTATTTCTTCTCTTTTCTAATCAGTATAGAATTTCTCTTTTAATTGATCTGCATCACTAATGCTAGAGGATTTATAGGGCCTGGGCCCTTAGCCCAATCAAGTGCACATAAAATATAACAAATAATATTTTAAATTTATTTCAAATTTTTAATATTGTTTCATCATTTTCAATCTTCTTTACAAAACATGCAAATACCTTACCAGCCATACCCAAATGCTCCAGAGTGAAAGGTGAAGCTGAATATGCACTAATGAGCAGCCCAACTTACAAACACTTGTATTATTATCTAGTTGTCTTTGTGCTATATGGTATATATTATGTTATACTAAATTTGGGTGTTTGTTTTTGTTTGTCTATTGTCTAGTTCTTGTATATGATTTCCTAATTCTTGTAAATTAGTCTCAATCGCCTCAAATCTCACTTAAAAAAGCCTTACTTTGGTTGTCAGACATTGCTTTGATACCACCTAACGCTTGACGAAAATGTGAATGATAATAAAATGTTTTTGTTCGTAACACACGAACGAATGTTTACTCGAATTTCTTTGAATGGACATAAGAAATATTGGAATCCGCCAATTAAAAGGAAAAACTTAAATATAATATTAATAAAAAAACAAATGCGATATTTTTACAACCTAACATGTATTTATATACTCAAAATAAATTATAATCATATTGAGATCTTATTATAATCATATTGAGATCTTAATTCTATAGATAAATCTAATAAAACCAAAAAAAAACAAAAGACGAAAATACACTTAAATTAACAAAAAATTAGAAAAATGTTAAAACAGACCCCTAAACAATGGAGTTTGACCCCGAAAATCTGACAATGTTGGTCGAAGGTCATGATCGTCACTTCGACAAAATTGTGCAGAATCGAAAAATGCTTTCGAATTGTACTCATTAACGAAAAATCGACACCCGAACTGAAAGTTATGCACATTTTCGTAGGTCATTCTTATTTCTTCTCTTTTCGAATCGGTTTAGAATTTTCTCTTGTAATTGATCCACGTACAATATAACCAATAATATTTTTAATTCTCACCGATCCAAAAAAAAAAAAATATTTTTAATTCTTAATATCGTTTCGTCATTTTTAATCTTCTTTACCACACATGCAGGGACCTTACTAGGCATACCCAAATGCTCTGAAGTGAAAGACAAAACTGAATACGCACTAATGAGCAGTGCAACTTAAAAACACTTGCATTAATATAGACATAAGAATTCAAGACATGAAGACACTATCTACTTGTATCTGTGCTACCTAATACGCACTATGCCTGCTCCGAATAGAATAGGAAACAAGAAACATGGTTCCCTCCTTAAATTTTTCAAATGCGTCCTGAATTTTTATTTTATTTTGAACTATAATAAATAATATTGAAATATAATATATAGAACAGTAAATGGAGATATTTTAATTTTCGTCCCGCCCGTTGTAATAGCCCCTGCAACAATTTGAGTTTTATTTGGATTTATATAGAAATTTTTTAATATATATTTTGTTCCTTTAATATTTTTCTTTCGTCCCTAAAAATTCTGGTCCTGCCACTAAATTTATACCAATGACATTCAACGTTAGATTGTAGGGCATCGATGATAGATTTTTTCCACCGTTGATATCACATCATCTGCTGATGGTGAAAATATATTATTTATTAATTCATCATTCGATTAGGATACATGGTTTTGGGTATCTTAAAGAAATATAAATCGATTAAAACATCGTTTAGGGTTTTGTATTTGAAAAACCAAAAAGGTTAGAACTTGGACCAAGAATTTTTAAAATACTATATATGAATTAAATATCACAATTCCACCTAAATATTCTGTCGATGGAGTTAATTGAAATGGCCGGCTTGCATCTCCATTTTATAAATAAGGCCTTGACCAAAATTAAATAGAAACTATAGCTTGAGGTTAAATGGAGAACACTTGGTGCCATCACATTTAATTTCAATTCAAATATCTAATTTTGAGAGAATTAAAATGCCTTTCAAACTCAATTGCACTTTTTTAAGTCACACATTAGTCATTAGGTGGTTAGGTGACATATTTTGAGGGGGTAAAAAAAATAAAAAATTATCTACCATTGTTTTTGGGTTTCCGGTAGAGGAGACTATTATCAACTCATTCAAACTCGACTCATAAACAGCTTAAACCATATCAAAAATAAGTCTGGAATTAAGTTGAGCTCGATTTTCTTAATTGTTGATTTTGACTTAAATTTTTATTTAAGATTTTAATCCACACCAAACAAGGACTAGAATTGAAGAACGACAACCCGAGTCAGTTTCATCTTCACAAAGTCAATTTCATTGAAGATCGATCGCCGCATTGCCTTATGTTTAAAGATTTCTTTTTGATTATTTTTAAAAATTTGATTATTTTTTTATTATTATTAAATGGGGATGTAAGCCGGCCATTGAAAGTAATATTGACATATGAACTAATACATTAATATATTCTACCACTTAATTATGATAATAAATTTTAATGAAATATCACCATCTAACTGTCGATGGATGTGACAATCAAGTCTATAAGAAAGAAGTATCTCCCAGAGATCAAGGAATAAAGTTAACTAAATTAAGAAAAA
>CAIGRF010111094.1:19197-29461 GCA_903798235.1 Fraxinus ornus | reverse complement strand
GCTTGAAAGAAATACTAGAATTTTACAAGGTCTCTATAATGATTCAGTGTGTTATGCTTATGTATTAAAGCTTGGTTAACAATTTTATGAAACCGAGTTTTATACTCTTATTTTGAGGGATACAGAACAATAAATGCTTGACTCTCATTTTGTATATTTAAGATATTTTTTAACGCAAGAGAGTTGGCTGCTTGTTGGTTGACTAATAAAATATCTGTGGTGATCTTATTTATTGCTGATTTTGAATATTATATATAACGCCCAGCTTTTGATTTTCATGACATAACTGTCAAATTTGATCTATCTGCTAAATGTGTTTGGAGATTTGTTTGTTAATGGAAATGTGTTAAATTTTCATACTCTTCATCGACGTTGAATTAGTTTGGTGCCTAAATAACACAATTTCTGGAAGGAAGAATTCTCTTTAGCGGAATTCATTGAACCATTTGCTCTGCTGAAAAATTATGTGGCCGCTTAGTTAAAATCAGTTTATTATGAAACTTAAATCTATAAAGTCTCTGTACCTTTTTTCCAAAATTTATTAAAGATTTTTCTAAAAGAAATCCTTCAAATTCTTTTGTGACTTAGTAGATTGCCTGGTCTGAAGCAGTTCACCAAACTTCCAATTCCCTCATTCCATCTCAAAATGGGATTTATATATCTATTTAAAAATGGTCTAGGAAGAGAGAGGCGACGCAATAACAGCATATTCAAAAGCATGTGAATTTGGTATCAGCATTTCTATTTGAGTGATTGTGCATAATGCATTAGTTTGATAGGTCTGGTGACAAACAGTTCTCCTTTCCACACAAAATCTACAGACAAGCAGTAAGAGAGTAGCATATGATAAAAAGCTCTTTCACAGCCTAGAAAATCGAAAGAAAATAATGCAAAGACCCGATCAAAAGCAAAATCGAGATTAACTAATTGCATAGTTTTGTATAGAAGATCACAATTTTCTGCATAAAAGTAAATAAGAGTAGCCAATATAGTAGTCTCCTCTTCCCCCTTTTTTTTCTCAATGACTGCTTAAACGCAGGAAAGAGAAAAAAAAATAAGATTGAACTTCAGACAGAATAATTAAAAAGTTGGCTAGAAATAGATTGCTTAAGAGTAGAAATTGAAGAAAAAAGATTATTGCTTTTGACAGAAATAATCAACAAACAAGCTAGAAATAGATTACTTGGCTAGAAATTTGTAGAAAATGAAAAAGAGATTACAGCTTTTCAGAAAAACAATCAATAACGAGATAAATCCAGATTACTAGAATAGAACTTTTCTGGGTTTTTCTCTTCCCTTGTGAACGTCAATTATTTTTTCTTCCCAAATAAGATGCTTGTGAATGAAATTTAGAAATGAGTACCCGTTTGATTAGGAAAAAAACACAATTTTATTTATTATTTTTTCAATTTGATCGTGTTACGTGTAGGGGTGTAAATTGAATTTGAATGCTCAATGAGGGAGATCGCCACGATCAATACTCTGAATGGTGTGGTGCACCTTTTGTGCACGTACAGTTGTGGTTGCAAAAGAGAGAGAAAGAGTTGTTTCGGCATGTGGAGTTACTCCGCATAATGCAGAGACACCAGCGCCTGGTGTCCGCATAATGCAGAGACACCAGCGCCTGGTGTGCTGACACCAGGCGCTGGTGTGCGGAAAATGCGAAGTAACTCCGCATAATGCGGAGACACCAGCTCTTGGTGTCCGCACACCAGCCTGGTGTGCGGAAAATGCGGAGTAACTCCGCATAATGCGGAGCGTGGTGTCCGGACACCACCTCAGCAAAATGCGGAACAGCTCCGCATTATGCATAGGAATTTTTTTTTTCCCGGAGTGGCGCTCCACATTATACGGAGTAATTCCTCATTTCTACGGAGCACTGTCTCCGTAAAATGTGGACCTCTTTCCGCATTATACAGAGACAACGTCCTGTGCCTCCACATTGTGCAGATGCACAGACACTGTCATGTTTCCTTTTTCATTTCTTAATTTTTTTTTTTGCCGAACATACTACTTATTTATATTTTACATATGACTATAAATATAATTTCATTCAGCAATAATTTAATTCAAAAACATTAGAAAATATTCAATTCCATACATAAATGAAAATCAAAATTGCTTTAGGGGGCGTTGCCCCCGAACCCCCACGAGGGGGCACTGCCCCCTCGACCCCCGGGCAGGTCGATCCCCATCGGAGGCGTTGCCCCCAAACCCCTACGAGGGGGCGCTTCCCCCTCGACCCCCTGGTTTTATTTCTTTTTTTTTTTTGGTAAAAAATTTTACTTATTTACATTTATAAAAACTCATTACATACATATAATAAATTCAAAATTTCTTTCGTGTCTCTGCATCCGCGCTTTGTTTTATTTCTTTTATTTTTTGCCAAATATTCTATTTATTTACATTTTACACACTCATTCTATATGTACATATAATAAATTCAAAATTTCTTCCGTGTATCCGCACTCGTGCCTTTTTTTTTATTCCCTTTTGTTTTTGCCAAAAAATCTACTTATTTATAATTTATACAAACTCATTCCATACATACATATAATAAATTCAAAATTTATTCCGTGTTTTTGCACCCACACCTTTTTTAATTTATTTTTTTTTACCAAAAAATTTACTTATTTACATTTTATACAAACTCATTCCATACAGACATATAATAAATTCAAAATTTCTTCCGTGTCTCCGCATAATGCGGAGACAGAATCTTCAAAAAAAAAAAAATTGTTTTCTCCGCTTAATTCGGAGACACCAAATGTCTCCGCATTATGCAGAGACACTGTGTCCTCCGAATTTCCACCAAACCGTGTTTCCGCATAATGTGGAGACAAAAACTTAAAAAAAAAAAAAAATTATGTCCGTGCTTGGTGTCTCCACCGAATTATGCGGAGACATGGCTTGGTGTCTACGCATAATGAGGAGACGAGCATAATATATAGTTTTTTTTAAGTTTCTGGGTATAATTTGTTTTTTTAGTTTCTGTGCGGAGACATGGCTTGTCGCATAATTTTTTTTTAAAAGTGTCTCTCCGCCTCCATTCATTTCTCCAGTTGTGAAGCGACGTCGTTTGGTTATTATTCTCATGTTCCCTGAATCACAGGTGGTGGGGAAATGATATAGTTTACTCCGCATAATTTGGAGTACCGAATGCGCTCCGCATTATGCGGAGCTCAACTCCACATAATGCGAAGCTCAAGCTTCACAGAATTGAACCTTCGACTGGCAATACATCCCTTCATCTCCCCCTTATCATTGGTGAAGGAAATATAGAGCATTAACACAAAGTTCCAGGCATCATGCTTCTACCTCTTCTGCAATAGATGCAAGGACTCCCCATTTAACAAGGCTGGGTCAAAAAATTTAGCCACAAATTCGCACAACTGATAAACATCATTGAAATTAGACAAAAAATCAAGAGAAGCAGTGACAACCTCAAATCTGACAAATCCGCTTTTACTATCTTGTCTGCCATTTTCCATTAGCTTGCAAAAGGTTGTATCCTCAAGACTTGAAGATCCTCATTTCTGTTTGGAGCTATCTAGAATCCATACGTGACTGAGAATGCCAACACCAAGAGAGATACCCTGTGACTCGGCCAATGGACCAAAAAATGTTGGCTCAAAATGCTGTTAAATAGCCATGTGAACAAGGAGTATTAAATATATCATTCTAGCCATATTAGGCTTCTTTGGCGTCTAAGCCATTGAAACTACTGCCTTCTCTTATGGGAAAAATGGTACATACATAAATAGAGTAACCATCAGACATTTCATAATTCCAAACGTGTACAAAGAGACCTAATAAAATGGCTAAATATAAGAGATATTTCACTCTGCTCTCTTTGTAACTCTAAACCTTTCTTTTTCTTTCTTTTTCTTTATAATAAAATCTTAAACCTACATAATATCAGGCAAAACAATAAATTTTAAGTGTGGAGCTCGCACTCGGCATTATGTGGAGCGGAAATGTCCGCTCCGCAAATGCGGAGTGTTCTCCGTTTCAAGACATTGATCCTGAAAACAAATTTCCTCAGGGTCAATAATTTATGCTACCAATTGCCCTAGAATTAACATGAGCTCCGCATAGTGCGGAGCAAGCTCCTCATTAAGTGGCCTTGAAACAAGTTCGCCTTCTTATTGACCTAATCCAAATTTCTCAAGACAAAAGTTGTTTGATTGAGCTTTAACATGTAGAATGGATGAAAGGATACACTTTGATTGCTATTGCTATGACAGTCTCCGCAACACGTTAGGATTTTTTTTTACTTGCCGTAGGCGGAGACACCGAGGCTGTCTCCTCATTATGCGGTGCGGAGACACCATCCCTGTGTCTCCGCATAATACGGAGACACCGCATACATGGTGTCTCCGCATAATGCGGAGACACATGGATGGTGTCTCCGCATTATGCGGAGACACACGCATGAACTCCGCATTCTGCGGAGACATGGCTACACATATAATTTTTTTTAAAGTTTCTGGACATAATTTTTTTTTAGTTTCCGTGCGGAGACATTGCTTGGCGCATAAATTTTTTTTTTAAAAGTGTCTAGACATAATTTTTTTTTTAGTTTCTATCTTGCGGAGACATGGTTTGTTGTCTCCGCATAATTCAAAATTCCTTCCGTCTCTCCGCACCAGCGCCTTGTTTTATTTCCTTTATTTTTTTTTCCAAAAATTCTACTTATTTATATTTTACACAAACTCATTCCATACATACATATAATAAATTCAAAATTTCTTTCGTGTCTCTGCATTCGCGCTTTGTTTTATTTCTTTTATTTTTTGCCAAATATTCTATTTATTTACATTTTACACACTCATTCTATATGTACATATAATAAATTCAAAATTTCTTCCGTGTATCCGCACTCGTGCCTTTTTTTTTATTCCCTTTTGTTTTTGCCAAAAAATCTACTTATTTATAATTTATACAAACTCATTCCATACATACATATAATAAATTCAAAATTTATTCCGTGTTTTTGCACCCACACCTTTTTTAATTTATTTTTTTTTACCAAAAAATTTACTTATTTACATTTTATACAAACTCATTCCATACAGACATATAATAAATTCAAAATTTCTTCCGTGTCTCCGCATAATGCGGAGACAGAATCTTCAAAAAAAAAAAAATTGTTTTCTCCGCTTAATTCGGAGACACCAAATGTCTCCGCATTATGCAGAGACACTGTGTCCTCCGAATTTCCACCAAACCGTGTTTCCGCATAATGTGGAGACAAAAACTTAAAAAAAAAAAAAAATTATGTCCGTGCTTGGTGTCTCCACCGAATTATGCGGAGACATGGCTTGGTGTCTACGCATAATGAGGAGACGAGCATAATATATAGTTTTTTTTAAGTTTCTGGGTATAATTTGTTTTTTTAGTTTCTGTGCGGAGACATGGCTTGTCGCATAATTTTTTTTTAAAAGTGTCTCTCCGCCTCCATTCATTTCTCCAGTTGTGAAGCGACGTCGTTTGGTTATTATTCTCATGTTCCCTGAATCACAGGTGGTGGGGAAATGATATAGTTTACTCCGCATAATTTGGAGTACCGAATGCGCTCCGCATTATGCGGAGCTCAACTCCACATAATGCGAAGCTCAAGCTTCACAGAATTGAACCTTCGACTGGCAATACATCCCTTCATCTCCCCCTTATCATTGGTGAAGGAAATATAGAGCATTAACACAAAGTTCCAGGCATCATGCTTCTACCTCTTCTGCAATAGATGCAAGGACTCCCCATTTAACAAGGCTGGGTCAAAAAATTTAGCCACAAATTCGCACAACTGATAAACATCATTGAAATTAGACAAAAAATCAAGAGAAGCAGTGACAACCTCAAATCTGACAAATCCGCTTTTACTATCTTGTCTGCCATTTTCCATTAGCTTGCAAAAGGTTGTATCCTCAAGACTTGAAGATCCTCATTTCTGTTTGGAGCTATCTAGAATCCATACGTGACTGAGAATGCCAACACCAAGAGAGATACCCTGTGACTCGGCCAATGGACCAAAAAATGTTGGCTCAAAATGCTGTTAAATAGCCATGTGAACAAGGAGTATTAAATATATCATTCTAGCCATATTAGGCTTCTTTGGCGTCTAAGCCATTGAAACTACTGCCTTCTCTTATGGGAAAAATGGTACATACATAAATAGAGTAACCATCAGACATTTCATAATTCCAAACGTGTACAAAGAGACCTAATAAAATGGCTAAATATAAGAGATATTTCACTCTGCTCTCTTTGTAACTCTAAACCTTTCTTTTTCTTTCTTTTTCTTTATAATAAAATCTTAAACCTACATAATATCAGGCAAAACAATAAATTTTAAGTGTGGAGCTCGCACTCGGCATTATGTGGAGCGGAAATGTCCGCTCCGCAAATGCGGAGTGTTCTCCGTTTCAAGACATTGATCCTGAAAACAAATTTCCTCAGGGTCAATAATTTATGCTACCAATTGCCCTAGAATTAACATGAGCTCCGCATAGTGCGGAGCAAGCTCCTCATTAAGTGGCCTTGAAACAAGTTCGCCTTCTTATTGACCTAATCCAAATTTCTCAAGACAAAAGTTGTTTGATTGAGCTTTAACATGTAGAATGGATGAAAGGATACACTTTGATTGCTATTGCTATGACAGTCTCCGCAACACGTTAGGATTTTTTTTTACTTGCCGTAGGCGGAGACACCGAGGCTGTCTCCTCATTATGCGGTACGGAGACACCATCCCTGTGTCTCCGCATAATACGGAGACACCGCATACATGGTGTCTCCGCATAATGCGGAGACACATGGATGGTGTCTCCGCATTATGCGGAGACACACGCATGAACTCCGCATTCTGCGGAGACATGGCTACACATATAATTTTTTTTAAAGTTTCTGGACATAATTTTTTTTTAGTTTCCGTGCGGAGACATTGCTTGGCGCATAAATTTTTTTTTTAAAAGTGTCTAGACATAATTTTTTTTTTAGTTTCTATCTTGCGGAGACATGGTTTGTTGTCTCCGCATAATTCAAAATTCCTTCCGTCTCTCCGCACCAGCGCCTTGTTTTATTTCCTTTATTTTTTTTTCCAAAAATTCTACTTATTTATATTTTACACAAACTCATTCCATACATACATATAATAAATTCAAAATTTCTTCGGTCTCCGCACCCGCGCATTTTTTTATTTCTTTTTTTTTTTTCTAAAAATTCTACTTATTTACATTTTACAAAAATTCATTCCATACATACATATAATAAATTCAAAATTTCTTCTGTGTTTCCACACCCGTGCCTTTTTTTATTTTTTTTTTGCCAAAAATTCTAATTATTTATATTTTATGAAAACTCATTCTATACATATATTTAATAAATTCAAAATTTCTTCCGTGTCTCCGCACCCGCGCTTTTTTTCCCATTTCTTATTGTTTTGCCAAAAATTCTACTTATTTACATTTTACACAAACAATAAATGCATTTTACACACACTATTAATCCAATAACGCTAACATAAAACGATAATATCACCTTCAAAATAACACAACCCGTGCATTGCACGGGGTAAAATTAGTAATAATAAAAAAACTGAATATGTACAAAAGAAATGAGAAAAGGGTCATTTATTTTATGGAAAATTGCAACACCGGTACTAAACATTTCATTAAGTAGCAGGCTTTGTCCAACCCTTTCATTTGTGACACCCAATGTACCAAACCTTTCAAAATGTCGCATCTGGAGTCCAAGTGGATGAAAATTGTTATTTTGACCATTAGTTGACCAAAAATCAAAAGTTTGATCAAATGTTGACTAATTTTTAAAGGGTAAAAAAGTAATTTATATTTTACATATAAAATAACTAAAACATAAGAATTAATTTAAAAAAGAAGAAGAAGAAGAAGAAAACATTATTCATCTTCTTCCCACACCCTCACACCCCACCCACCCCAAAACCAGAAACCACCACCTCTACCATTCCCCCGCCCCACACCCACCTTCACCTCCTCCGAATTCCTCTACTTGGGTATACTAGTCAGCTCTCGAGATGCAAATGTTGGTTCGTCGCCACCCAAAATAAAATGAACACCCCTGCAGCCATTTCACTAGATTACCAACTGTGAGGTCGCTGGAGCTCCACCCTCTCCCGCCCCTACCACGTCAACACTTTCACTAAAATTACAAAGATGTTACTACAAACAACCCTCGTTCTTCTTATTATTCCTCAGATGAAAATGAAGAAGAAGAGTTTTTTTTTTTTTTCACCAAGAGGGTCCGCAAGAAATAATGCTAGTCCATGAGTGGTGCTGAATCCCAGTAGCCCTAGGATCTTAGCATCAAAATCACCGGATAGGTTACTCAATTTTCCAACTCCTTTACCGCGTTATATCCCACCGCCTCCACTCCGGGAGCCAAGGGCATATACGCTATTTTTGCCTTCATCGTCTGAGGATTGGGCTCGTAATTCCTTGCCTCGAGTTTTGAGTTTTTGGGTGTTAGAAGAGGGCCAACCCCATCCCGTCCTCTGCCTCCACCTCCACCACCACCACTTAGGAGACGCACCAGGAAGAAAATGGAAGAGTTTAAGAATGACAGAAATGATGGAGTTCGTGTTGATGCCGACAAGAAATTGGGTGGTTGTGTTCGGGGTGGTAAATTCGGGGTCTTGGTGAGAGGTAGACGGTAGAGGCGAAGAGGATAATGGCGGCACTGGGGTTTTGGTGGTTTTTGATTTTTGGTTTTGGGATGGATGGGGCGTGGGAGTGTGGAAAGAAGATGAATATTGTTTCTTCTTTTTGGCTTAATTCTTTTTAGTTATTTTATATGTAAAATATAAAATTACCTTTTTACCCTTTTAAAATTAGTCAACATTTGGTCAAATTTTTGATTTTTGGTCAACTAACAATCAAACTAACAATTTTCATCTACTTGGACTTCAGCTGCGACATTTTGAAAGGTTTGGTAACATGGGTGGCACAGATGAAAGGTCTGGACAAAGTCGCTACTTAATGAAAGATTTGGTACCAATGCTGCAATTTTTCCTTTATTTTATCAAAGTTCATTTGTATTTAATTTCCTCTTTTCCATTTTTAGCCCCCGTTAGACAACTATTATTTGAAAATTCTTTTTTCTAAGCACTCATTTTAATCGCACTTTCATACAATAAAATATTCTACACATAAATATAAAACTTTTTGCTAAAAATAACTATTCAAAAATCTATTTTTTCCAAATAATGATTGTCAAACAGGGGCTTAGTTGTCCGTAATGGCTCAACTATGCTTGAGTCCTCTAGTGGTTTCCTGTGGTTTGTATTTGGCCCGTGTACTTGGGTTCCTTTAGTAGTGCCCATGGAAGGTCAGGTCTCTCCCCTCTCGCTCCCTAAGACGTTCAATTTGTTTCTGCTCATGAAAGCTCAGGCCTAGCTGCCTACATCAGGCCTGTGTTTTTCTCTGCTAACTTCTTCTCTGTGAGCTTTGACTTGAAAAAAAGAAAAAGTTCCATTGTACCCACTTTTGACAGTAATGCCTCCTAAGAAGGAAAATTGCCCCCTCTTTTTGACCAACATTTTGAGTTTTCATCTCTGCTTTAATCATATCTAGTTTTGTTATTTTGTTTGTGTCGGTTATCTCATACCAAAATTGTTAGGAAAAATCCTAAAAATTGAAAGCACAAATTATCTTTTGACATCTGATGTGTAGAAACAAAATGCTTTATGATGTATTTTGCAACCATATGCTACTAACTCATTTCTTCACGTAGAGTATTAAAATTGAACAATGCTATATCCTAAACAATATAAAAGATGCACTTTTCTTAGTACACATGTCGCAACCTTCCATTGTCAACCATAACGACGCCGTTTTAGAGGATTTCCCCAATTATTTTCTACTCCGTCTCCATGGCGACACTAAGAAGTGCAAGAAGAAAACGTACAACAAGCAAAAGAATTGTGACAGTACTTGCCCGTAGCCAACTTGACAGGATCTCGTCGTCCTCCTCCCCAAACCCTAGCCTTTTCAGTTGGAGCTTCTACTGGAATAGATTTTAAGGAGAAATAGTATGTTATCGGAATAAAATGTCAGATAATGAACTTATTTATTTGAAAATGGATGACATAGATGAAATTGAAACAAAGCATCTCGTGATAATTTATACTATTCTGTTGAGCAAGGAAGAAAATGTTACAAAAAAAAATCGACCGTGTCTCCGTGCAGCACGGAGACAATTTTTTTTTTTTTTTTTTTTTTTTTTTTTTTTT
>CAIGRF010111094.1:8598-18802 GCA_903798235.1 Fraxinus ornus | reverse complement strand
TTTTTTTTTTTGCCAAATACTGAATTTCATTTATACCACAGGTTGATCACCGCCTGGGGCGTTGCCCCCTTGACCCCCTGGACATGACCGGTCAAATCGATCACTGTTTGGGTGTTGCCTCGAACCCATGAGAGCGCTGTCCCCATCGACCGCAACCTCGTTGTTGTCCCACTACCCATGTATGCTTTAATATCGTTGTACTAATGTCATCCTTCTTATTAACATATTAATTAACATATTCACTGTTGAGCTGATATTCATCTGTTTTGATTTATATTAGTTGTTTATGATGAATAATTTTCCCTTTTGTTTCTAACTTTTATTTATGTATTTTTCGTTGAAATTTTCAAGTTTTCTATTGAAAAAGTTTTGCTAAATAATATTTAATTAAAGATGTCTCCAAAAATAATAAAAAATCAGTCAACACTATTACGTAGCCAATAATACTATGGCACGTGTCTTGCACGTGTGTCTCACTAGTGATTTACATAAGAGGATGATAACTGATCTCATCTAGTGCTATGATCACCCATACACACCATACAATTTCTCTTGCATTAAACACAGAACTGCATTCGATAATGATAGCTCATGCATCTCATGTTTGTTGAAGATAGCACAAATGCGAGTCTTCTGGGTCCCACTGTCATTAATCATGGTTGGCTTTGGAAAATGCTGATTCAATGTATTAAATGAAATTAGAGTGTATCTGACCTTAGCAATGTTACAGAGGTTGATCCATTTCACAATCCCGACCTTTGGTGGTGATGACCGCTCAGATGCAAGTTGTTGGGGCCCACTATGCGTAACATAAGATATAGACCTTGCCAAATGCTGTAAATGAATTTTTTTTTAGTTAAGTTGTAACACTCGAAATCTCTTTACCTGTTTGAAAAACAAAGGGCTTAATTATTAATTTTTCTTTGGCATGTTTACAAAATAGAACCGTTATCAGTCACATTAAAGTTCATAAAGAAAAATAATAATGTTATTTTTCTAAAAGAAATAAGTAAATTCATACATATTTAAGTCTGAGTTGTTGAAATTCAAAGAAATGAAATATTCGTCAATTATTTAATTATTTAATGAAGTCCTTTTTTTTTTTTTTTAAATAAGTTTTGGTGGTTGAAATAATATTTTTCATTTTCTATTTTTAAATTCATTATCTTATCCGATTACTTTAGATTTTTAAAAATGATTGATTATAATGTTTAATCTCTTTCAAATTCAGAATCTTATATAATTACATTGAAATTTTAAAGAACATTGAGAAAATATTCTTTTAAAAAAATATTCTTTTAAATTCATTATATTATTTAATTAATTTAAAATTTTAAAGATGGTTTAGATAATTTTTTTATTTTGTCTATTTTAAATTCAATATTTTATTTAATTAGATTGAAATTTTAAAGATGCCTGAGATAATATTTTTGAGTATTTTTCTTTTAAATTAATTCTTATTTAATTACTTTGACATTTTATGGTGATTAATTTTTTTTTTTTTTATTTTAAATTCATGGCCTTGCAATTTGGGACATTACAATTTGGTATTAAATCTAGGGTCTACCTTTCCGTAGGCTTGTTAATATTTATATGTACATGCTTCGTGAAATATGTATTTATGAATAAATATAAAATAATGTGTAAGTCACATTCATGGTAAATTGTCGTCACTTTTCATGGTGAAGAACTTTGATGTATGAACAATGACCATATCACTGTTCACCATGAGCAACTATAATTAAGAGGAAAAGAAACAAAATTATTAAATGTTAAAACTCGATGTTTATTTTAAAACGTCACCGCTGGAAAAAATGTGGGAATGAAATCTAGCCAATTTTCAAAGTATATGAAAATCACTCACCTCTTAAAAGAGGGAATCCTACATTTAGTATTCATTTTTGTCACACGAGTTTTCACGCTTGACCTCTTTTCAATCTGGTTTTGTTACAGTATGTAGTCATATTTGTTGACTATTGCAGTTGAAATTATATAAATATCTTCTACATATCTTTTACCACATATCTTCCATCGTAAGAATTTCTTTTTATTTCTTTCTCTCTCTACTCGTGTCCTCTGTGTAATTTTCTTGGCCCTAAACTCACATTTTTCTTTGAAGAATTGCTGATTATTGTATTAAACTTATACCAACAAAAATGGCTGAAAATCCCTTTTCAGGTCCAGCATTTTTTAATGACATTTACTTTTGTTTCTTAATTTCATGTGTATTAGATCTTTGAATCTTGATCAAGATCACAGCTTTGTTGGATGATCTCTTTTGTGTAATTCACATGTGGGTGTACTTCCTTAGATCTTAATTCAATCATGTCGTAATTATTTTAAGTTTTCTTCATGTTGGATTGTCTTATTATTTTTTAGTAAATTCATTTTTATGTATTCTACTTAAATACTATATAGTAAAGAACCGATCTTTTGTCATTTTTCTTCTGATGTTGGAGGCCCGTTGTGGAATGAATTTGTTGAAATTGATCACCAATCATTAAACAAACAGAAATTCTTTGAATTTATTTTCTTGAATTTCGCGTCGTATCTGGACACCGTGTGTCGTTGTCCACACATCATGACACCAGGAACAAATGCCTGAGCACCAGACATATGGTGTTCGTAATGCGGACACGGTGTCATGGTATCCACATGGTGTGCCATGGTGTCCACATGGTGTGCGGACACCGTGCCACGCACCAAGCATATGGTGTTTGTACATCAGGCATATGGTGTTGAATGGTGTCTGCACACCGTGTCCAGTCATGTTGAACTTCATGCAAGTAGGGGAAAAAAGTCCTGTGGACATCGTGCCATGGTGTCCACATAGTGTGTGGACACCTTGCCATGGTGTGCCATGGGCACAACGCAACCATTGGTGTGCCGGAACAAATGTCTGGTATTTTAATTGTATTTAATAATTATTCATAACAATGATATTACTTAGTTGCATTTGTAATCATTTTTAAATTTCAGATCTTCTCTATCGTAGTCTGGTATATGTCAGTTTTTGGGTTTTGGGAATGAGTGGTGCAACAGATATCTTGTTCTATATTATTCACTTATTTCTTTTGGTTGAGAAGAAAATGTCTATATATATCGTGCTTCTAAAGTTTATTATGTTGGTGTCTACTTATAATTAAATATAACTTTTTGTAGAGTTATTAGCCTAGATCTTTTCTCTTTATGGATTTCATATTACATTGTATAGAGTTATTAGCCGAGATCTTTTGTCTTTATGTATTTCCTATTACATTGTATGTTTATTGATTGATATGTCCTTTTGACTTTATCCTCTGTGCTTTGTGAAATTCTCAATTAAATAATGAAGCCAATTATAGCTACTTTGTGCAGCATATGTGTATGAGCCCGTTACTTATCCAAATATTGTAATTGAGATTTACCTTTTACATCGGGTAAGATTCCATATTGTTTTGATGATATCATTTTTTGTGTTTGATATTTTTTCTTTTAGTTCGAAAGCATTCTGGAACAGAATATCATTGAGAAATTATTGAAGATTTCTATTTGAAATGGTTTGGTGTTGTTAATAATTCATGGTTTTCAATTGTGATTTTTTATTTGTCATGTGTTGTTTCTGAGCAGGATGAATATGAGAAAGATGAGTTTATAGTGGATGATTTGGAGGACGAAGAAGAAGATGAGGAATACAATAGAGCTAACAGTGGCGAGGAGAGGCAAGAACTAAAATAGCTAAAATCATGAGTTGCCAAATTGTGAAGTGGCTAAAATATCAGGATCTTTAATCTCTTTTGTTTGCTCTATATTGTCTGACTTGGTGGATATAGGGGACTTGGGACACTGGGCTGTAGTGTTTCATGGGGTGTAATAGAAGGAAATGAAATGCAGGGAGAATTGTAAACATATTATCATATATCTTGACATTATTTTTTGAACAAAGCAAGTCCTTAAAATTGTGTATCCCCCTCACGAGTATTTAGACGTATTAGAGTAGATTAGGTGAGTGAATTCTCATTACATGTCTATACCTTCTTGGTGGTTTATTAACGGAGTTTTCACATTATTTCATTTGTATATGTATTGCATCATCTTCGGTTGCAAAATCCTGAATCCCGAGAAGAATATTGACTGATGGAAATGGATGTATCTTTGAAAAAAAGACAAATACAAGTGCTCACTGTAAAGGAACAATTTATGTTAGAACACTTCTACCCCGCGACCTGATCGAGAGGTTGATCCCGGGCTTGCCCCAAGACCCGCTGCCCTTCGACCCCCGCGATCTCCCGTTTCGAAGCGACAAACCATTTGCATAATAACAATAAATAAATAAATAATTAAAAAAAATATATTATCTCCAAACTAATGATTTTCTGTTAAATTTGAAATTTATTCAACAAATATTCTGATTACCAGTAAAATTTTAGTAATAAAACTTGACAAAGTTTTATTCTAGAGTTAGTGAGTAAAAATTTAGTAATAAAATTTGACAAAGTTTTATTCCAGAGTAAGTGAAAATGCAGGCAACATATCATTTTTTAGCTTTAAGATTTAGTCAACATATCATGCTAATGGAAAGACTTGTGTATAACAATTGGAATACATGATATAAATGATTTTGTCGTAGATTATTGTTAGCACATAATAAAAAAAAAACTGAAGACTCCGTACTGTGCGGAGCAAGTCTCCGCACTGTGCGAAGCATTTGCTCTACACACTCTTCATTTTTTTTATTTTACAGTCTTCAATTTTTTTCTTTTTTCTTTTTTAAGTTCTCGTGCTTCATTCCATACATATATAAAATCAGAAATTTTTTTTCGTGGGCGTTGCCCTCAACTCTCGTGACCTGATCAGGCAGGTCGATCTCCGTCAGGGGCGTTGCCCTCAAACCCTCACGAGGAGCGCTGCCCCCTCACCCTTGTGAACTAACTAGTCAGGTCGATTCTCGTCGGGGGCGTTGCCCTCTCGACCTCCGCAATCTGACTGAACATGTGGATCCTTTTTCAAGGCGACAAACAATTTGCGTAACAACAGTAAACAAATAAAATAAATTATAAAACTATATATTATCTCCAAACTTATGGTTTCAACAAGGTGATATTCCGATTGCCCGGTAAAACTTTAGCAATAAAATTTGACAAAATTTTATTCCAAAGTTAATGATTATGTAGACACTTGAATTATTTTTTCCTCCATTTTTTAGCTTTAAGATTGTGTAAACATATCATTATGTTAATTTTCAAATGTGATCACAAAATTTGTTCTGTTATAGATTTTAATAAGATAGTATGCTTTGAAATTCATGTCGAAAACAAATATTCTCATCTTCATTATGTTATTGTTAAACATAATATGTATGCATTGGTAAAGCATGTAGACTATTAACATGTGCCTCTTGTTTTATTGCTATTTGTCATTTCACAAATGTACTTAAGGGTAATGATCCCTGTGAGCATGTAGCAGGCCAACTGAATTGGACGCTTTTATTTTGTTCCCTTCAGAGCACTCATCATTTTCAATATAAGTGAAATTAATATTGCAATTTAAACGATGTAAATTATTAATGTAGTCTTGATGGTTGTGGTTCTTTACAGGGTGAAGATAGTTTATATTTTGGTAACCATTTTCAGTTCTTATAGATTAAAAAAGTATATCGTGCTTAAAAATGTCACTTTGAGCTGTTTTGGTTGTGGCAGTGGATTCCTCCAAAATCAAGTGCTACAATTGTAGATGCTACGTCTTCATGCAACAGCCAGTCAGTCTATGCAAGCTTTGAAGATGGGAGCGTAAGCGTCTTCACTGCTATGGGATTGAAACTAAGGCGTCAGATCAATGCCACTGCCTATTTGCCTTCCAGTATGAGGTATATTTGACATTGACCTTAGCTATTGTAAGTACTTTTAACATGTTTGAGATGCTATAGGGTAGTGGGTAGAGTTAATGAAGAAAAAGAAGTTGAGACCTTTTTATTGTACTATAAGTACTATCCAATACTGTGTTCCAATCACTTCATTTATGTTCTCCCTTTCCAATCTAATGATGCCTTATTTATTCATTGCAGATCGAGGGTTTATCTACTTCTCATTATTGCTCATCCCTCCAAGCTTAATCAGTTTGTATTGGGACTTACCGATGGTGGAGTTCACATGCTAGAGCCCCTGGAAATGGAAGGAAAATGGGGTATGACGCCTCCACAAAAAAAATGGTGCAAGGCCTAGCACCAGCCCCATTGCGTCTGTACCAGACCAATCCTCAAAGTAGTATAATGAACATGCATTAGGTGGCTTAGCTTGTAAGATTCGACAGTCTGATAGGCCGAGGGAATGGTTACAATGTTAATAGACATAACATGGATGGAAATAGTTCCAAATATGTAAGATGAACTCAAAATCTTGAAACTTTTTCTTTTTTCTTTCCTTTTCTTTTTTCTTGGACCAAATAATGTATCTAAATGCACATTTACATGTTATCCAATTCTATTGGCATACTATGTTTTTATGTAAAATTTGTTTTGATGAATTTCAGGATTTTTTTTACACTACTAGGACTTATAAATTTGCTTATTTTACTTAACGAGGAGAAAAAAGTATCTTATAAGATCAAACCATTTACATAATAATAATAAATAAATTATAAAAAAGATATATTATCTCCAGACTAATGATTTTCTGTTAAATTTGAATTTTGCTCAATAAGGTGCTATTCTGATTACCAGTAAAACTTTAGCAGTAAAAGTTGACAAAATTTTATTGCAGAGTTAGTGAGTAAAGCTTTAGCAATAAAACTCCAGAGTTAGTAATCTATGAAGGCAACATATCATTTTTTAGCTTTAAGATTGTGTCAACATATCATTCTAATGGAAAGACTTGTATATAACAATTGGAATATAAGATAGAAATGATTTTATTATAAATTATTGTTAGCAAGTAAAAAAAAAAAACTGAAGACTGCACTATGCGGAGTAAGACTCCACACAATGCGAAGCATATATCTTCGCATAATGCGGAAACACGGATGTCGAGACACGAAGTCGTGTCTCCGCACTCCGTGTCTCCACGCCTGCAACGTTTTTTTTTTTATTTCTTATTTTTTTGCCAAAATTTTTGCTTATTTACATTTTACACAAACTATAAATATAATTTCACTTATTAATAATTTAATTCAAAAATATTAGAAAATATTCAATTCCATATATACATGAAAATCAAAATTCCTTTCGGGGGCAACCCCACAAGGGGTGTTACCCCCTCAACCCCCGCGACCTGACGGTCAAGTCGATCTCTGTTGGGGGCGTTGCCCCCGAACCCCACGAGGGATGCTGCCCCTCTTGACTCCCACGACCTAAA
The DNA here is from genome assembly GCA_903798235.1 of Fraxinus ornus. Classification (NCBI taxonomy): domain Eukaryota; kingdom Viridiplantae; phylum Streptophyta; class Magnoliopsida; order Lamiales; family Oleaceae; genus Fraxinus; species Fraxinus ornus. The sequence continues at coordinate 11,474 of CAIGRF010111094.1, read as the reverse complement.
CGTGCAGGTCGATCACATTCGGAGTGTTGCCTCCAAATATTTGATGAAGTTTTTTCTTCAACATTTGTAAAGTTAGCGTGTTTAATATTATCAGAGAATATTTTCGTTAACATTCTTTCTTATTCAGTGTGTACTATCATTTCATACAATCCTAAAACGCTAACATAAAACACTAATATCACCTTCAAAATAATACAACACGTGCATTTGCACGGGTAAAAACTAGTGTTACGAAAGCTTTGTGAATACAAATATGTACTTCATTTTTGAAGGTTGTTCAAATATGATGATGATGATAGGGTATTTAATGCTAAATTTTAAAGGTGGTTATTTGTGTCAGAGCTTATTGTTCAGCAAAAAAATAAAAATAAAATAAAAACATGCATATATGTATCTACGATATATTGTAGTATTTTAACCTTATGATAAACATTGTTTAGATTTTTATTTTTGTTGCTGAAAATTGTTGGTCTCATCTTTGATACGTATCGATTTCATGAAAATGTAAACTTCTAACCAATCAATGCAGAGAGTTGTCGACATGAATATGCTTCAGCAGTGATGCAAACCCACATAGTAATTGTAGTTATGAAACCCATGACTAATTAGATTAAATCCAAGAAAGTCAAGAATCAAACGTTTGAAAACTTAACCTAATAAATTATTGAACTAAAGAACCAAGAAAATTGAAATCAGTATCTTAATCCCGTGATAACAAAACCTATGAACCTCACTAGAATTGTTGAACGCCACAAGAAATCCATTATTGATAAGTTCGAGTAGTTCGATGAAGAACAAGTTGAAAGCAATATGTCTCGCAATAATATCTCAATAATTTTATTGTTTTACAATGAAAAGAATGAGTAACCCATAAAAACTTAATTAAAACGGAATTATAATAAAAAGATATAAAAAAAGATACTATAACAAGAGCTCTGCAAAAAATAGACTCATAGGAAAAATCTTAAAAAACGCATCCAGAAAATGAACTATGCAGCCACATTGCACACTTAAGTGCAACTGCATGGTAGGCTTCTATTCTTTTTGGGTTGGTTTTCAGTGCTAGATGTGTCCCCATAGTTTTCTAGAAGACTTTTATCTTCCTTTGCCTGAATCAATTGCACCCATCTTGGTTTTTCTACCATGCTCAACATAAAACTTGAAGTTTTGCTTGTTGCATTCGAACTCTCGGCCCATGTAACTTGAACAAGTAATCCCATGGCTTCCTTGATTTTCTTTGTTCGCGTTCTCGTTATTGGTCATTCTTCCACAATTAACGGATCATTGCTAGCCTTCATCCCATAGTTCTTATCATTCCCTCCATCTTGAAAATGATTTTTTCTCGAATCATCACCTGCATCAAAATCTTGGAACTCAGAATCTCGCGAAATTGAACGAGTAATTATATGGCTTCCTTGATCTTCTTTGCTCGCGATCTCATCATTGGTCATTCTACCACAATCAACGGATCCTTACTAGCTTTCGTCCCATAGTTCTCATCAAGTAGTGTATCTATAGAACCCAAAATCTTGGATTAGTAATGAAGAGTAGGAATTATGTATATTCTGATGACATTGTCTTGCAATTCAATTTTGAGGTAATAATCTTTTTTTTTTTTTTTGCACTGACAATTTTACTTTACCCTTGAAGGTTGGTTCCCAATAGTGCTTTCATCAAGTGCTTTCATTAGTTCAGTTGTCCTATCCAAACTGAATGGAGGAATCATCAATACCTGGGAAAAAATTGTTGTGTGGCAATTTAAATGTTTCATTTTTTTAAATAAATGGAAACTTATATCTTATGTCTTACTGTTGACGTTTGAAATGAATACTTGACTATACGACAAGATACTATTTTTTAAACAAACAAGAATTAAATGAAGTTCTTTGTACTTCGCACTGATGAGTGATCAACTATTATCTAACGGACTGAAGGTATCCCATGAATGTTATATTTTAATTTCATTTCGAACATGAGATATGCATTCTTTATGTTTGATTCATGAAATGTTTAAATGAAATGGTATATTTTAGCTTTAAATTGTAAACATAACATTTAAATTTCTTTTTCTTCAATTTATGAAATGTTCAAAATGTAATATTTCTCGTGTTCTTTAATCGGCTTAGTCATTTTCAATACAAGTATCAAATTTTATTTTGTTCTCATAATATTTTTGGCAAGCATAATAAGTAATGTGGTATTTCTAATAAAGACTAATCATAATTGGACTTAACTTGTATGCGAGATATATGGTTAAAACTAGATAGATCGCTAGGAAGACTATGGTTTGTAGAGCTTTCGTAAATCAGAGGTCAGCATGCTTACGAGAATTATGGGGGCAAACCCTACTCATATACTTGTTGAGCATGTGGAGGAAGTCTTCTCTAAGTGGGTTGCAAAAAGGGGGGGGGGGTAGGATATGAGGTTATTACACTTATTCAAGCTAATAACCTTATTCATACACCACCCACCTTAGTGGGGAGACATGGGTGTTGTAGTTAGGGATGAGATGCTAGATGGTAACCTCCATAGCACCCAGAGAGGATCAAGTTTGAGCACTACAATGAATACGAGTCGGAGCTAGAGCTGGAGTATGAACTAGAACTATTGTTGTCGAAAATTCGACTAACGCAATCGAAAGAACAAATAAAATAGCAGAAAATGAAAGAAAGAAGATGAAGCGAGGTATGCCAAAACAAATCTCCTTAAGACAGATTTCGCCCCCAACAACGTACAAACCGGATTATGGACTTTTGTTTTTCAAGATACAACGCTTCTTCCAAAGTCGATACTGCACAATACCAACCTTGTCGGTCGAACCAATAAATGATCGTACTCGAACGGAATATATATGAAGAACAGAATTTGGAGAGAGA
>CAIGRF010111025.1:0-20249 GCA_903798235.1 Fraxinus ornus | reverse complement strand
ATTTAGCTATATTGACTAAACAATATATGATGTATAGTGTGTTGTCAAGACAATTGAGGATGTAGTTCCTGCATAAGAAGTCACTATGACTCCATGCATCGAATGCTGCTCGTTTTTGAGAATCTGTTTCATCCTCGTCAACAGTTGAAGCTTCTTCATTCAAGAATTTTTCCAAATTCAAAGTCGTGAGATAAAACAACATTTTCTGTTGCCATCTCTTAAAATCCATTCCCGTGAATTTTTCTAATTTCTCCCCGTGAACATTATTAGGAGGTACGACAGATGCAGTATTACTTGCCATTATCGTCTTAAGATTGTTGGATGTTGGCAAGTAATGATATCACCGTGAATTGATTTGGGTAGAATGACGTTGTTAAAATTGAATGCAATAAAATGGTCGATGCAAAAGTTCGACTCTTTCTCCTTAAGACGATAATGCCCCGTACTGGTGCTTACGGTATTCCGACACTCGTCTCCTAATACACAACGACCTCGACTTGTAATAGTAGCACTATAAATTACAAGTCTAGGCGAACCTACTCACGTTTTTTTCTCTATAATTTGGAGGACCAAAATGCACAAAAATATTTTTCGAGGCTGGATTGCAAAATATGAATATGCAGGGACGAATGAATAATTTTTGAAGAAAAGAAAAAAAAATCAAAATTGATTTTGAAGTGAATGAAACTGAGGTTATAGGAGCCTATTTATAGAAGTTTAAAGGTTGTATCCAAAAGACACAACAGTCGAAGAATTGTGTCTTCAACAGACACAAACCGTTTGGACATGAACCACCAACCGTCAACCGTTAACCGTCATTCTAGAAGAATCCATGTGTAAGGTACACAAAAAGCGGGGAAAAAATAATATAAATTAAATATATTATTATTTTAAATAATAATAATATACCAAAAAATATATATCAGCTTGACCCAAGTCCACGACCCTTGACTGCTAGTGCCGTGTCGAGCCGTCGGTCGGACGGACAGCGACGGCGCGCGCGTGGGCTTTGGCTCAACCTACTAGCATGTATGTTCTCTTCCCTTCAAAGACTATTGGTACCCCTTGGTGCCCAAAACCCAAGTCCCAAATTTGAGCAATATCAAGTAGTTTATATTCTTCTAGCTTTCCTACATGAGATTGGCACTTTTTCAATTTTTCACCAATTTTTATTTCAATTTATTTCTACTTCAAGTTGTCATTTTTAGTCTTAATTTCTCATTTACCCTAAATTGGTTTTGAGAAAATAAATATACTACATTAATCTACTCATGTAGTAGAACACATTCGACCAAAGAAATATTTTGTCCAACTAATGGGACCCACTAAAATAATTGGTCAAACCAACTAATAAATATGGAGTAGAACACATTCGACCAAAGAAATATTTAATCCATCTAACGTGACCCACCAAAATATATAGTCATACGTTGGTCAAACCAACTAATAAAACCAATTTTTCTAACTATTTTCTTTCAATTTTAAAAATATGTTGAATGCCATTTTTTAATACCAAAATTAAAGCTATTTCGATTGATTGGGGTGACGAATACCGATGTCTGAACAATTATTTAAAAACATGTAAGAAACAACATCGAATTGCATATCCCTCTACGCATGAACAAATGGGATCTGTTTCAAGGTATCAGCATCAAATAGTTAAAATAGTCTAGCTTTATTAGCTCATTCAAATCTTCCATAACCTTACTTGGAAGATGCCTTTCAAACAACAATAATAGTCTCCCTACAAAAATCTTGCACAATCAATCATCTTTTGTAAATGCTGCAACAAAAAACATATTGTAATTTCATACATATTTTTAGGTGTGTTTATTGGACAAATATAAGACCTTACGATAGACATAAAATTGATTTTAGTTACAAAACATGCATTTTCATTTGTGTTAGTCTCTCACATCAAGGCTAAAAATGCCTAAATTTATCTACATGGAAAATATATATATCTCGGCATGTAATTTTTTATAAGTCTTACTTTCCTTTTAAATCTCTAGAGCCCAGAAATATTTGTGTTCAGATAATCACCACGCCGCTACCCTTAAATTTGAGTCCCACAAATAAATGTAATCTAACTCTCCATGTATGTGAAGTTACGTGTTCAAACAATCCACTGCCACATGAGTTTGATCAAACAATGACTACTCCAAATAGGGGCTATGAGGCACCAGATGTTCCAAACGCTTAGCCTAGCATGCTACTTATAATTCAACTAGTGTTACTCCACAACATGTTCCTAGCCAGCTAGACACACTAAACTTCCCTAGGCACATGATAACAAGATCTCAAACCAAAAACATCGAGCCAAAAACTCCTTTTATAGGCTCAATAAAATAACCCCTGCCAAAGGTGCTTCTTTCTGAATATGGTTCATCATGCATCGAACCATCCTACTTCATGGAGGCCTCCAAGCGTGCTCACTAGCGAGAGGCAACGAATGTTAAGTTTAATGCTTTTATAAAAACATGGCACTTGGGATTTAGTTCCATCACTGCTTAGCTACAATCTTGTTGGAAATATAAGGGTATATCAAATCAAACACCATACAGATGGTAGGATTGAACGTTTCAAGGCATAACTAGTTGTTAAAGGTTACCATCAGCATGAAAGTATAATTCACATAAACCTTTAGCCCAATGGTTAACCCAAGCCCTGTCAGGCCAGTGCTATCCATTGTTGGCACAAATCATTGGTCAATACGAAAATTGGATATTCAAAATGCTTTTCTTCGTGGTATTTTTCATTAAGAAATATATATGCACAAACCATAGGGATTTATTGATCCAGACTTTTCTACACGTGTGTAGCCTAAAAAGAGTCTCTATGGTCTTCCGAAAGCACCTCGAGCTTGGTTTTCATATCTCAAAGAAAAAACTATGTGGATGATATTGTAGCAACCGGCTCAGACACAGTAATTGACCACTTGATATTTCGTTGTCGGAACTAGTTAAAGACTTAGGGCACTTGTCATTTTTTTTTCTTAGGTTGGAAACTTTACGTGATGGTGTAGAGCTTGTTCTCACCCAAAGAAAATATATAGCTGACCTTTTATATAAGGCGCAGTTTGACAAGTTCAAACCATGCACTACGCCAATGTCCACAACTTGCCATCTTTCCAAATATGATGGGTGTGATTTTCGTGATCCTCAACTTTACAGAAACATGGTACCATCTCAATTTTTTTCGTGATCCTCAACTTTATAGAAGCACGGTGGGTGCTCTCCACTATCTCAATTTTACACGTCCAAATATTACTTAGGGTTTGTTTGAGCTCCAATTTTGTAAAAAAATGCGTTTTGAATAATGTATTGATGGGAAATGTGTTGTTAAAAAATAAGAAAATGTTTCGAAGTTGCATGTAATATATTTTTTTATTGAAGAATGTGTAGTTGATATGGAGCCAAAATACTGTTCAAAAATGTTTTTTTTTTTTTTTTTCAAAAAATGGAGATCAAATAAGGTCTTAATGTGTTCATAGAATAAGTAAATTTATGCATCAGCCTAAAAACCCTCATGGTAGGCAGTTAAGAGAATTCTCAGATATCTTAAACACGCTATTTCATTTTGTCTTTGGTTTGCAAGCCAATTTGATCACTCCATGCGTGGCTTCAATGATGCAAACTGGGTAGGTGACAGTGATGATCGTAGAAGTGTAGGCACACATTGTGTTTTTCATGGTCAGAATCTAATTTTCTTAAGTTATAAACAACAAAAAAGGTAGCTCGAAGCAATACCAAGTTTGAGTATAAATCTCTATCCAGCATAGCAGAAATATAATGCTTCATCTGTTCTTCATGATCTCAATTTTCCATTACCTAGTTGTCCAAAATTGTGGTGTGATAACATTGGTACTACGTATATATCATCAAATCCTTTGTGTCCATACAAAACAAATTGAAATCAAATTTCATTATGTACCTGATCAGGTCTTACAGAAAAAGCTTCAGGTATCCTTTCTGATGAATTATGTGTGACACTTTCGTTGTTACCAATTTTTATTGTCACACATGTCTTGTTCATTGTCTAACTTATGTTTTGATGGTTAGTTAGGCTACTTTAGTTTGATCTCAAGTTGATGTAATTGACAAGCAATGTGGAGTGGTAGTAGGTAGACTACTGGGTAGAAAATCATTTTGAATTGTACCCCATGTATGGCTTCAAGTATAAGCCATGTTCTATCATTTTTTATTTAGTGTGAAATATTATTTCCCTCCTCTTTCTCTTCGATTATCCTTCAGTGGTATCAAAGTTGTTTGATGATCTTTGAAGAAGTCGAAAAAGAGAAGAAAAATGCAAAAACAGAGTGATTTATGCAAATTTGGTGAGTAAGAAGCAAAACCGGTAAGCAAGAAGCAAATATGGTCAGGCACCTGCAAATTCGGTAAGAAGCAAAAACGGTAAGTGAGTGCAAATCCGGTAAGCTCTTTGCAAATTCGNCAGTAACTTGTGTAAAAACAGGTAAGCATTGCACAAATTCTGTAACTTCAAACTGGTAAGTGTGTGCAAATCCGATAAGTTCTTTGCAAAACCATTAAGCTCTGCTCTTCATTTTTTTCCTTCATTCTAAGAGAAAACCAGTAAGGAACATTCACTAGCTAAACGTGTGAGTGATGGCTTCCAGTGGATTTTCAGCACCTCTTCCTTCAGCTTTTAATGGAGAAAATTTCAATTTCTGGACTGCTAAGATAAAAGCCTATCCCAAGGCTTATGACCTTTGGGAGATAACTGAGACAGACATTGAACCTCCACCATTGAGAGCTAACCCTATGGTTGCTCAAATCAAACAACACAGTAAAGATGTTGCCAAGAAGTTCAAGGCTCTCTCCTTCATTCAGCCTGCTATTTCAGATGTTATTTTCACAAGGATAATGACTTGTGAAATAGTAAAAGAAGCTTGGGATAGACTCAAGGAGGAATTCCAAGGAAGTGAGAGAACAAGACAGATTCAAGTGCTCAACTTGAGAAGAGAGTTTGAGACCTTGAAAATGAAGGAAACTGAGGTGGTAAAAGACTTTACTGACAGGTTAATGAAAGTGGTAAACCAGATCAAATTACTAGGAGAGGATTTGTCGACAGGAGAGTAGTGAGATATTGTTAATTAGTTAGCCAGAGAAGTGTGAATCCAAGATTTCTTCACTTGAACATTTGAATGAATTGGAGTTGGTTGAAGATATGCCAAAAGTATGTGATGTTGCCTGTATATTTGTTAAATGGGGAAACAAACTAGACTACCATTCCCCAAAAACCAGTCTAGGAGAGCTCAAACCAGACTTCAACTAGTTCGTTCTGATGTCTGTGGACCTATGAGAACTTCAACTTTGAATGGCAGCAAATACTTTGTTCTTTTTATTGATGATTTAACTAGAATGTGCTGGGTTTATTTCCTTAAGATGAAGTCTGAGGTGCCAACAATATTTCAGAAGTTTAAGAATTTTGTGGAGAATGAAAGTGATTGCAAGATAAAGGCTATAAGGACTGACAATGGGACTGAGTACACCAACAATTAGTTTCACAAATTTTGTGAGGAAGTAGGGATCAAACATCAGTTAACAATCCCTTACTCACCTCAGCATAATGAAATTTGTGAAAGGAAGAATAGGACAGCTATGGAAATGACAAGGTGTTTAATATTGGAAAAGAGTGTGCCAAAAGTTTTTTGGGCTGAGGCAGTGAACACTTCAATATACCTACTCAACAGATTATCTACTAAACCATTGGACAAACTAACTCCTTATGAGGCTTGGTATGGAGTTAAACCAAATGTCTTTCACTTGAGAGTGTTTAGAAGTGTGTGCTATATGCACATACCTGATGTCAAAAGAAATAAGCTAAGTTAGAAAGCAGAGACAGGAGTTTTGGTTGGCTATTGTGACAATGTTAAGGGTTATAGAGTTTATAATCCCCAAACCAACAAGATTATTTCCAGCAAAGATGTTAAGGTTGATGAAAGTTCTTCATGGAATTGGGAGTCAAATGTTGTGGATAGAACTGAGACTCCAAGGTTGATTTCTCGAAATGAAGATGCTGGTAATGATGAAGATGAAATGGAAGATGATGCTGAACCTGAAAGTGAATCAGATTCAGAAAATGAAGTGTTAAGAACAAGATCATTTCAGGATATTTATGCTATTTGCTGAGACTCCAAGGTTGATTTCTCGAAATGAAGATGTTGGTAATGATGAAGATGAAATGGAAGATGATGCTGAAACTGAAAGTTAATCAGATTCAGAAAATGAAGTGTTAAGAACAAGATCATTTCAGGATATTTATGCTATTTGTGATTCTGCAATTCATGAGCCTACAAGTTATGATGATGTTGCACAATCTAAGGAATGGATAGAGGCTATGAAGGATGAATTGACTACAATTGAAAAGAATAATACTTGGGTTCTTGTTGACAAACTAAGAAACAAGAATGTAATTGGAGTGAAGTGGGTGTTCAGAACCAAGTTAAATGCAGATGGTTCAATCAATAAACTTAAGGCTAGGTTAGTAGTTAAAGGGTATTCTCAACAATTTGGAATTGATTTTACAAATACCTTTGCACTTGTTGCCAGACTTGAGACAATAAGAGTATTGTTTGCATTAGTTGCACATTCAAATTGGAAGATATATCAGCTAGATGTGAAGTCTGCTTTTCTGAATAGGGAGTTAAATGATGAAATTTTCATTGATCCTCCTGAAGACTTTGTCAAAAAGGGTGAAGAAGATAAGGTGTATTTGTTAAAGAAAGCTTTGTATGGCTTGAAGCAGGCACCTAGAAGCTGGTACAACAAAATTGACAGCTATCTTTGTAAACTTGGATTCAACAAAAGTGTAAATGAGCAAACTTTGTACATCAAACCATTGGAGGAGGACCTGATCATCATTTCACTTTATGTTGATGATCTCTTGATCACAGGAAACAATGAAGGCTTGATCAATGAGATAAAGAATGAATTGTAGAAAGACTTTGATATGACTGATTTAGGGAAGATGAAATACTTCCTTGGAATGAAAGTGGATCAGTCTGATAGAGGAATTTTTGTTTACCAACAAAGATATGCCAGGAGATATTGAAGAAGTTTCATATGGAGAATTGCAAACCAGTTAACACTTCTTTGGTTTAGAATTTGAAGTTGATAAAGGATGATGGTGCAAGCAAATCGACGGAAAGGTGTATAGAAAACTGATTGGATGTCTGTTGTATCTTTCAGCTATAAGGCCTGACATAGTATGCTGTGAATTTATTATCTAGATTCAGGCAAGAGCCTAGCCAAATTCATTTTCAAGCAGCCAAGAGAGTTTTGAGGTATATCAAAGGAACTGAAAACCATGGAATCAGCTTTAGGGAATCAGAAAAATTCGTGTTGACAGGGTTCACTGATAGTGATTGGGCTGGTTCAATGGATGATATGAAGAGTACTTCAGGCTATGCCTTCTATGATGGTTCAAGTCTTGTTTGCTGGAATTCAATTAAATAGAAGACGGTGGCACAATCCACAACTGAGGCAGAATACATAACAGCAACAGAGGCAACAAATTAGGCAACATGGCTGAGAAAAACTCTGAATGATCTGAAGCACCAGCAATCTGAGGCAACTACCATTCTTTGTGACAATCAATCTGCTGTGGCATTGTGAAAAATTCAGTATTTCATGGAAGGACAAAACACATAAATATCAAGTATCATTTCATAAGGGAAGCTCAAGAAATGAAAGAGGTGGAATTGAGGCACTGGAGTTCAGAGGAGCAAGTTGCTAATATTTTTACCAAAGCATTGCCAAAGGGAAGGTTTGAAACATTAAGAGAATGTCTTGGTGTTTCCAACAAAAGTGTCCAGGAGGAGTAATGAATTATGTGCGACACTTTTGTTGTTACCAATTTGTATTGTCACACATATTTTGTTCATTGTCTAACTTACGTTTTGATAGTTAGTTAGGCTAGTTTAGTTTGATCTCAAGTTGATGTAATTGACAAGCAATGTGGAGTGGTAGTAGGTAGACCAGTGGGTAGAAAATCATTTTGAATTGTACATGTATGGCTATAAGTATAAGCCATGTTCTATCATTTTCAATTAGTGTGAAATATTTTTCTCTCCTCTTTGTCTTCGATTATCCTTCAGTTTCTGTCCACGCGTGATCAACCTACTGATTTACTTACAAAACACAAGCTACTGCTCAGTTTACAATACTACGAAACAATCGTCATGTACAAGAACCGCCCTTTTGGTTGAGAGGGCATATTGGGGCAAACATAATAGATGAGTCGGAGAAAATAGGAACAACGAGATTCTTGGTATACTGATCATTTTTGAATTTTTCTTGTATTTTGATTTCATAAGTAACTTGTTCAGATTGTTATTTCGTGTATTATTTAAAGATATCCTTGTACTCATACAATGAAAGAAAAGAATAATAGTCTCGAGTCCTACTTACTGTAAAATTCTACAATCATCTATTAGTTAGAGAAAAATAATCAAAGCCAAGGGCTTTCGGAATGGACACTGAAGATTAGGGAATTGCCAAAGAGAAGGTTTGGAAAACCCTACCACACACAAATCAAATGCAGATGTCAAAAAATTGGCATTCGCAAGACAAGATTCTAGAAACCCTAGTACGCTCAATGATGGGAAATTGGAAGTCTTATATATAACAAGTGATTAAAACAACCTCTAATACATTAGACAATGAACCTGAAGCAAGAATATTTTGGGAATTTCAATTCAGAACTCAATCGAGAATCGCAAGACGAAACCTTAAATCACCATATAACGTTCAAATAATGGGCTAAAGAATATTNCATCAATTCTGATTGGTGAACTCAAGTTGTAGCACAGCCAATAGATGGGACTATTCTTGTTGAACAGAGCCAGTTAAACATTGACATTGACAGATGTGGAGCCCACGTGCGTAAAATTTTGGAATTCTGCTAGATGTATAGAAATTGTACATCACATAGACACACCAGACCAGACATGATCCGCCATTTTTTACAATATTTAAATAAACTGTAGGATCCAGTATTTTAGTCGATTCAGGCCAATTTCTGTTGCTTTAATCTTTGTTTGTTCCACATTATTTTTTTCATTCTCATTCTTCTACTCATTTTCAACCACACATTCTTCAATAAAATAATATTTTCCATCAGATCAATAACTTTTTCTTCTTTTTCAACCACACATTCTCCATCAATTTACTATTGCATAATACATTCTTCCAAAATAATGTGGCTCAAACAGACCCTTGATTCTTATTTCAAATCATCAGGGCCCACGTTTGAAATTTGGTCCATTTTCCAGCTTTTGGAGATTGGAGATGATCCATTTTTCCCTCATTTATGCATAATATCTACATTTGGAATGGGTGGTCAAGAGTCCTTAATAAGGGCAAACATGGGAATTTGTCTGTTAAGGCTGGAAATATTCTCAGCAAATTATCTAAAAAGTAGACATTTTTAATCAATAAAAATGTGCATTTGAATGATAAACAGTTCTATTAGGTTTTTAGCAAGCCTAGACAAGGGTTTAGTATAGAGATAAGAAATTCTTTATTTTTTTTTTCATACCCTTTTCTTTTATCTTTTTAGGTTTTTTTTGTGTCTATTGAACATTATATTATAAAATGTTTATTTAAACCAATCGTGGATAGATACTCACCCAAAGCGGATAATACATATGCTATAACAATTTGAGCACATAGATCGGATTGTTAAAAAAACCCATTTTTTATGACCCAATATCTATGCCCAAGTCTTTAACTTATGTATTGTCCTCCTAAACCCGTCTTACTCTTCACGAACTTCTACCACATTCTCAAGATTTGAACCCTTGACATTTTCCTTAAAAATGATTTAGTTGTTCAATTGGTACACATATTCAACTTAAATCTCTCTTCAGGGAAAGTCATGCATTTTAATCTTAAGGAATGCAATATAAATTTGTAAGGGGTGAGATTAACTCAGATTTTTCCAACGTGAACAGTACATAAGAGAATGATCGGGCACGAGACCTGGGTCATTACAGAACTCGCTAAGCTCATGAACCCATTTCAATAATCTTCCCAAGACGTTAAGCTTTTGAAGTACTTACTTAAGAGGGAAGTTTGTTAGCACAAGAATGCTATGGGCATGAAAGTATGGCCTCAGCTTTTTGGATGCGGTGATTAGGGAAAGGGAGAGCTTCTCAATGTTTGGGTAGCGGACCTCTACCGATAAAAGAGCTTTGCTAACATAATAAACATGCAGTTGGTGGGTACTTTCTTTTCGTACAAGAACAGAATTGATGGCCTCTTCAGATACAGCCATGTAAAGCGATAAGGGTTCGTCTGCTTTGGGGTTGGAGATGAGGAAAGACTATCCAAGATGCTTCTTGCGCACCTAGAAGGCCTTCGCTGCTTCGCATTCAATTGTCCATTGAAACTTTTTCCCTTTTTTGAGAATCTTGAATAAGGGTAGGCACTTATTAGTGGCCTTTGAAATAAAGTGGCTAAGTGTTGTCACTCTTCTAGTAAGGCTTTTCACCTTTTTGGGTGTTTGAGGAGATCTAATTTCAATTAGAGCTCCGATTTTCTTAGGATTTACCTTAATTCCCTTCTGATTCACCATGTAACCTATGAACTTTCCAGAAGCTACTCCAAATGCACACTTGAGAAAAATTAGCCTCATATGGTATCTTTTCAAAATTTGGATGGTGACATCTAGGTGCTTCACATGATCCTTTATTTGAAAGCTCTTCACCAACATATCGTTTACGTAGACTTCCACAGTTTTGCCAATGAGGTCGGTAAACATTTTGTTGACCAATCTTTGATAAGTAGCCCCAACATTTTATCCCAAAAGGTGCCCGTTCATACTGTTCCACAAACTGCTTCAATGATGTCTTCGAATGCACATACCTATCGAAGAAAGTGTTCATACTCTCACTTCTTTACGTTGTGACATCCCTGCCCACAAAGTTTTCTTCAAGAAATACGGTACCCAACGACATCTATTTTCGTACAGATCTAACAACCAGTCGTTATCGTGCAAGTCATACGTATCAACCATAACTCTCTAACCAACATCAAATTCTTCGATCGACTATGAATCATACACTAATAAGTGTATAGCCGAAAATATTGAAGACTTATCCACGTGGTATCCAGACTTTTCTGGTAACTTTTTCAAAATGTGCCACAAACACCATCTATGCTTCGTATTTGAGAAAACTATCTAAATTGCATTTTGCTTGACTCTGTCTTGATCAGTGATTATTCTGTATGGAGCTTGATCATGCATGCACTACAGCCATATCTTGAACAACCATAAAAATGTTTATGTGTCCTCATTCGATACCAATCCACAACCGAATAATGTTGATTGTTCGTGATGATTCACACCAACAAAATGGGCAAAAGGCATTTCATACTTCGTATGTTGTCCCCATATATCCCTCCGAAGCAGATATGAGGTCACAATAAACCTTCCTAGTAAACTCACATTGAACTTCCCTGAACTTCGCAATGGTGTATACTGCCTGATATTGCTTTTCCATTTCGTATGTTGTTGCACATGGTACCATTTGTGAGAAAGACTTGAAATCAGCCTGAAATTCTTTTTTAACCTTATTTGCAGTGCCCGTTCATACTATTCCACAAACTGCTTCAATGATGTCTTCGAATGCACATACCCATCGAAGAAAGTGTTCATACTCTCACTTCTTTACGTTATTAACATCCCTGCCCACAAAGTTATCTTCAAGAAACACGGTACCCAACGACCTCTATTTTTTTACAGATCTAACAACCAGTCATTATCGTGCAAGTCATACATATCAATCATCACTCTCTAACCAGCCTTAAATTCTTCGACCGACTATGAATCATACACCAATACGTGTATAGACGAAAATATTGAAGACTTATCCACGTGGTATCCAGACTTTTCTGGTAACTTTTTCAAAATGTGCCACAAACACCATCTATGCTTCGTATTTGAAAAAACTATTTGAATTGCATTTTACATCACTCTGTCTTAATCAGTGATTATTCCGTGTGAAGCTTGATCATGCATGCACTACAGCCATATTTTGAACAACCACACAAATGTTTATGTGTCCTCATTCGATACCAATCCGCAACGAACAATGTTGATTGTCCATGATGATTCACACCAACAAAAGAGGCGAAAGGCATTTCGTACTTGTTAGTAAGGTAGGTGGTATCAAATGTGACAACATCCCCAAACTCCTTGTATGCTTGTATGCACCAATTATCTACCCAAAAAACATTCTCCAGACGCGAATCGTCATCCAAGTTAATACTAAAGTAAAATCCCAAACACCGTGCTTACATACGAGAAAAGTAAGACAATATTGCTGCTACATCACTCTCACCAAATCTTAGTTGTCTCACTTTTTCAATGTAGTTCCGACAATCCTGTTCCATGCAAGTCATATTCTCATAGTCACCTGCTTCAACAACTGCGGAGTTAAAACTCTTGTGCAATGGCATTCCTGCCACATCATTCACTTCAAGCTACTGTTTCACGTGTGCACTTAATTCCCGGTTGCATCGATACAACCTGGACTTAGTAGGACTTGTCTTATGGTTGTGGTCAAGGTGAACTGTATTAATTTTTCAGTAACCATGAATATCTAAATATGCAGAGATTCTAGCTTTACAACTTGTTTGAATTGTTAGTTGCGGCTTCAAAGAAGTGCCTGTATTATCGCTTTTTCGTCCCTCCCGACTACATGTCAGTGTGACCCACCTCAAAACACCATTATCATCCTTCGTCGAACTCCTCTTCTTAATTGGAAAACCTACTGCATAAGCATATCTTACGTAAAAAGCGCACACTTCTTTTTCATCATTGAGCTGTTACCAACCTCGGGCACAATCAAACCGTCTCTTTCATTAGTTTCCTCTTCCACGACATACACATTGTCGTCCACATTCATATGTTCAGATTCAGCAAACAAAACATCGTCTATATTCTCTTTTCTTGCAACACATAAACACTTGTCCACATTCCTATGTTCGGATTCAGCAAACAAAACATCGTCCATATTCTCTTTTCCTGCAACACAAACACTCACCCAATGTTCACGTGTTCAAAATGCTATATGTCCTTGACTGATATTTACATCAAAAGTCCATTTTTTTTTTTATTTTCGTTAATTCAAAATAACAAATTAATGAACTGCTAAAAAAAAAAAAAGGAAATCATACAATTAAGCAAAAAAGGATCATTTTAAATCAAGTTCAGAAATTCTTATAGTTCATCACTGAATTAAATGATGCAAATATCCAAAGAGCATTTAACATATTTGCTGGGTTTCAATTAAAATCATGTGTGCAAAGCTTCTCTATTATATATCTCCACATTAAATGATACAAATAATATAATTTGACAACAAATAAAATGATACAAGTAATATAGTCATCCCATAAATAAGCAAAATCGAAAAACAATAACTGTAAGCTGATCTAGTTGCTGGGTTTCATTTTATTTGTTGTCAAAATTACCTTATTTCTAGTTGTCAAAACAATAACGGCAGCAGAAGACGAAGTGGAGGTGCTAAAATTACCTTACACAAGTTTTCTTACAAAATGCTAGATTTCCCGTTTTGTGCGAGTCGGTAAGCAAAACCAAAAAACAATAACTGTAAACCTACGGTAGTAAAAGACGAAGTGGAGGTGCTAGTCGGACATTTACGCAAGTTTTCTTAGAAAATGCTAGATTTCCCTTTTGTGCGAGTCGGACACTTAAGCAAGTTTTCACACTAGATTTTCCCCTTTTGTGCTCCACTATTTTGGTCAATAATGTAAGATTTTTATGGCATCAAAATTCTGGAATAACGATCTGCCGCCAGCTCCCTGAAACCAACCCATTTTGGAAGTCAATAATGCAATTTGGGATGTATTATTGGCGCCATTCTTTCAGGATAGATGGGTCTTTTATTTTTTGTCTTTAAATCACAACTGTTCAAGCTCCTTTCATTTCAACCGTCCTTTGTCATCTGATTTTGTCACCCATTTTTGTACAAGGAGCATTATTCTTCTTAAGATTAAGATTATGATCAAGATAAGCCCATGATATTTGGGCTTGAAATTGTCGATAATGAAGGCACAAGCCCATTCCAGCCCACTCATCTTATCGAAGCACGGAACCTAGTTTCATCTTCACACCATGATTTCTGAATTGCAACCTTTAAAATACCCAGAAAATTAAAAGAAATTAGTTGTATTAATGGGAGACCTGAAGCGGAAAAGAGGACGAAAGCCCAAAAACGCGGTGGCGGAAGCTAACGCCGCCGCATCAGCCTCCACTTCCACCGCCGTGGATGACGGCGCAGTAGTCCCGGTACCTACTGAAGCTACCAAACAGGACTCCCAGACCCATCGCCATGGCCGCGGACGCGGACGACCTAAGAAGGGCGGTAATCTCCCCGAAGATGACAGAAGTGACATCGCCGCATCGCCGGAAAGGCGAGCTTCTAGGTTACACGACCACAACGTCGCTGGAGACTTAATCGCACATAACGGACACGTGATAGTTGAGGGTATGGCAGCGCCTCCGCAGGTCAGGTGGGAGAGCGTGGAAGCAGCAGCGAAAGCAGCTTCGTCGATGGATGCGGTGGTGAAGGTGTTCTGTGTCCATACGGAGCCGAATTTCTCGCTTCCCTGGCAGCGGAAGCGGCAGTACAGCTCCAGCAGCAGTGGGTTCATCATAGGTGGGAGGAGAATTCTAACCAATGCGCACTCCGTGGAGCATCACACACAAGTCAAGCTCAAGAAACGCGGTTCTGATACAAAATACCTGGCCACTGTCCTTGCCATCGGTACGGAATGTGATATCGGTATGAACTATGAACTATATTTTTTTTTTATCGGGTTAGAAACAATACCAGTTTTGTTTCGCTAAAGCCCTTGAACTTATTTTCGGATAAATTGCCGAGCTTTGTTTTTCTTTTTTTTTCCTTTTCAGTTTACACATGGTCTAAATTAAAATAGTAGCTTACCAAAAATATGAGGAATGTGTTGGTGCACTTTTTTGTTCATAGTTGAACAACTAATAAATTTGAAATGCAACTTTCCAGATTAACATAAAAAAGAACTAATATTTGAAACAATAATTAATTTTATTCCCCAAACCCCTGCTGACTCCTCCCCCTCTTAAACGGGGAAATGAATTTGGGAAAGAAAAAGTTCAGTCAGTAAAATTATACAACTCTGTAAGTCGAATACTAACAGTGTTCTGAATCCATTTGTCACCTCTAATGATTCGTTTATTTGCCTCTGTTGTTACTATGGATTTTTGGCAATGAAACAGCTATGTTGGCTGTGAGTGATGATGAGTTTTGGGAAGGAGTATCACCTGTAGAGTTTGGAGATTTGCCTGCATTGCAAGATGCTGTAACTGTTGTGGGCTATCCTATTGGCGGTGACACAATTTCTGTGACAAGTGGCGTGGTTTCTCGCATGGAGATACTGTCTTATGTTCATGGCTCGACAGAGCTACTTGGTTTGCAGGTTGAATTCATTGATCTATTCATGTTGACTCTGTGGAGTATAATCTTATCGACATATCATATTAATTTAAGTAGTAATTTTCTTTTTGTCTATTCAGATAGACGCTGCAATCAATTCAGGAAATTCTGGTGGACCTGCCTTTAATGATAAAGGCAAATGCGTGGGTATTGCTTTTCAATCACTCAAACATGAAGATGTGGAAAATATTGGTTATGTCATTCCGACTCCAGTGATTATGCATTTCATTCAGGACTATGAGAAAAATGGGGCATATACAGGTAGGATACCTTAAATGGGGCAACATAAATTGGTAATACTGAATTGTGTTTGTTAAATTTCATAAATCCACAAATCATGATATTGATTTTGTCTCTGAAATTCCAGGCTTTCCAATCCTTGGGGTTGAGTGGCAAAAGATGGAGAATCCTGATTTGCGCTCATCCACAGGTATGTCCCCCGACCAAAAGGGTGTCCGCATTCGAAGAATTGAGCCTACAGCTCCAGAGTCTCATGTTCTAAAGCCATCTGATGTTATCCTCAGCTTTGACAGGGTTGATATTGCTAATGATGGAACAGGTACCATCAATTTAATTAATTGATGTCTTTTTCATTACCATTAGCACTCTGCCACTGACCACCTGACCGAACTATTGACCCTGCGCTCGGTTTTGCTATTTGACCGTGTTTTCTAGTTGTGATCCATATTCATGAAATATCATCTTACATTAATTATAATAAAAATGAGTTCACGGTTTGACTGACGCTGTTAATGGCGGCTGATTATTTGGCAGCCTAATAAAAATATTCTTTTGGTTCTCATATATTGTGCGAAATAATCTTGAGGAGTTTGATTGAAGCATTGTTTCAAGTTTCTACTACTCCAATTACTGATATAAGTATATAACTATTGAAACATTTCTTTGTTCTTCATTTGTAGAATACAGTAACATATGTTTTTATGTTATTGTATTGACGTTCTTCAGTCTAAGATTTAATTCTAAGAGTGTGTTTGGTGGGGATTAAAATTAAATTTTTAGTAGATTATAATAGAAGTTTTTGAAATGTGTGGTTGAAAAATTGTGGGACGATGAAAGATGTGGTTAATATTGATTGTTTGACTTTGACTTAGATTAAAATTTGATTTTAATCTGTACCAAACAGGACCTAAATTGCTCGTGACATAAATGTTTAAAAGTCATATAGGGATGATATCATAACAGGGGGCTTGCAAAGTTTGTGTATATCGACTCTGTTCAAAAATAACAACTGTAGATTTCGTAACAAACTGATTTCAGGTGTTCAGTTTTAAGGTTATGTAATGGAGGAAGTTCCTAAATCCAAGGAAAGTTAAAGATATTGTCGTTCATAAGTGAGTATATTTGGATTTTTTGTGTTTGTATATTAGGTTTTACCAACATTTGCAATGAATTTCGACAACTACAGTTTTTCATCTATTTTGTGCATGCTTTACCGTTGGGGAGTCATCTTTTAGCTTTTTACTGTAATTTCTGTCATTTTGTCTGGACTTCAGTCTAATTAGCCCTCGTTTGAGCCCCATTTTTTGAGAATAGAATTTGTAAAATGTAATATTATTTTTTTTTTGGAGAATATGGTAAAAAGTATGAAAAAGTTGTGTTTACGTGCAAAATTATTTTTTTGGCATAATGTATGGTTGAAAATGAGTTTGGGAAAAAAAAAAAGGCTCAAACCGGGCCTTAATTCCATCTCATATAATTATCTTAACTTGGTGTCTAGTATAAAGGCCAAAGGGAGACCTACTTATTGTTTTCTACTGTACAGTAGGCATATTCTGAGAAGCTTCCACTAGTTGAAGCAATCTAATTTCGTTTAACTGATTCTGTTTTCAGTTCCATTTAGACATGGAGAGCGTATTGGTTTCAGTTATCTCATCTCTCAAAAGTACACTGGAGATTATGCTCTGGTCAGAGTTCTCCGTAATACCAAAATACTCGAGTTCAACATAAAACTAGACACGCACAAACGCCTTATCCCAGCACATATTAATGGTAGACCACCTTCGTATTACATTATTGGTGGATTTGTGTTCTCAGCTGTTTCTGTTCCATATTTACGTTCGGAGGTGCGTATCAAGATCGACACTGCTTGTTATTCTATACTTGTTATTGGTTTCTCCTGCTTAGGTGCATCTTTTACTTGTAAATAAGTAAGCCGAGAAATAAATAATATTTTTGTTGGTCAAAGTTGGATTAAGTTATTTATTACTACATTAATATTAAATAAACCACTTTTGTTACTTTCTAAAAATAAGTAACATGTCCAACCATATTTTGAAACAAAAAAAAAAATTAAAAAGTAACTTTTAAGCTTATTAGCGAAACATGCAATTAGATTCTGCGCATTCTAGGTTGAAATGTTTTTTAGTAGTTCTATTGCCATGTTCTTGTTCTCACTTTCTAGTGCCCATCTTATTCAAGTCCAGTATGGAAAAGATTATGAATTTGACGCTCCAGTCAAATTGTTGGACAAACTTTTGCATGCAATGGCACAATCAGTAGACGAGCAGCTAGTTGTTGTTTCTCAGGTTTTCCCCTCTCTTTTAGTAACTACCTCCATGTATTCTGTGAAAACTTCCAAATTTGAACTAATCATTACTCAATTCGTTGAGATTGTATTAGGTGCTTGTTGCTGACATCAATATTGGATATGAAGATATAGTCAACACTCAGGTAGAATAATTTTGAACCAATGTAGCTGTTGATTTCAGCATTTGATATTAGTGATTTTTATTGGTATCAATAAAATTTTAACTGTTTATGTGCATATAGGTCCATGCGTTCAATGGAAAGCCTGTCAAGAATCTAAAGAGCTTGGCTAGCATGGTGGAAAGCTGCGGAGAAGAATTTTTAAAGTTTGATCTTGAATATGAGCAGGTTTGTCTTCCTCCCCAAACCCCTCGAGGGAGGGAAAAAAAAAAAAAGAAAGAAAAAGAAAAAAAAGAAATTCTGGGCTCAATTGACGACCCTGACCATGGTAACACTTGGTTTGTTCTAACCGGATTCTTCTCTACTGTGTGTAGATTGTGGTCCTACAGACTCAGAAGGCAAAGGCTGCAACTAAAGATATTCTTGCAATGCATTGTATCCCTTCAGCCATGTCCGATGATCTTAAGACATGAAAGCCAACTGTTAAGGTTCGAAAGTCCTTAGCACACGATAGTGTCTTCTAGTTTTTCCATCCACTTTTGCTCTCTCGTCTCTGTCTTGAAAGTATGTACCTGTCTGAATCTTAAGATGGTAAAGCATCTCAGTGCTAAAATAATGCCGATATTATTTTGTCACTGGAATCGAGATTAGTTTGTCAAATACCAAGAGAACCACATTTTGTAGAATTTTCATCTCGCTGTAGAAATTGGAAATTGCATTCTGAAATTTGTCAGGAGGAGAATTGAAAGGCAAAGAAAGAAGATATTAGTTTATGTTTCTTCTTAGATTCTACCTTCTAATATCTGGATATAACCATACTATACAAATTATGTTACAGAAGAGAGAATTACTCTCTGCATAGGTTGTATTGCCGATGATGATGCCTTTCATGGCAGCAGCAATGGCAATGGACAATGGCTTGAACATGGCCACATATACAGGTTCCCTTTAAGGGTGTCAACGAGCCGAACCGAGAGCTGAAACTTTTTGCTCACTCGGCCAAAAAATATAGGCTCGACTCGAGCTTTCGGCTTGGGTCTTAGCGAGCCGAGCTAGGCCGGGCTCAAGCCATCTCATTTTTTTTTAATTCGTGACAAATTTTAATTTTTTTAAAGAATTTAAAATATGTGCAATTTATACGTATTATAAATAATAACTAAATATTAATATATAAAAAATTACAGTTAAAATTAAAAGAAAAAATATAAAAAAAAAGAAATGGTAGGCAATTTTTTTTTATAAATAATAGCCAACGTCCCAAAATGGGGCTCGCTCGACCCTGGGCTCTATCCCACAAGCCATGAGACGGCCCGACGAGCTATTTTGTTATCCCTAGTCCCCTTAAGTGCAAGATCCATGTATGAATAACATTGATCAAGCCGAAGCCAAAGAACTCTTGCTCATACTTTCTTACCAAAGTTCATAATCCAGTTGGAATAGAGGAACAAGCAACTATTTTCTTCCCCTACCGAACATAAGATAGTGGCTAACGCCAATTTAGGTCTTATTATCCATTTGCTTAGTAGGGTTCCGCAATAAGACCTACAAATGCAGCTAGGATGCTCACAAATAAGTTGTAGAAGAACATCAGTGTCAGTTCTGTTGGGTGTTCTTTCATAATATGCGTCTGTTAATAGAACACAAGTCGAAGTTTTATTTATTTTTAACCTAGATAATCCAATCTAGTGCAACCATAATAGTAGAAATTGAACTAAACCGGCCAGTTAGTTCGCATGCCGATTTGACTGAAACCATATGGAAAGAAACCATTAGTACAAGAACGAACTCATTGATTCACATTTTTTTTGTGTTTTTTATAACTATATTAAAAGAGGCAGTGTTCTTTTTACTATTCACAAGCTGGAGCTTAGCCACGGCTTGGCTAAGCCGCTTGAGCTGGGATTTTTTTTTTTTATACGTTTGATTCGATATTTTAGGTTACAAATATGCGTTTTAAACGATTTAAAATTTGTTGAAAATATTGAAGTGCGACCATGATAAATATATGGTCTATACATTATAAATATAAAAAATAATCTTTCATTAATTGTGAAAC
>CAIGRF010110949.1:0-14184 GCA_903798235.1 Fraxinus ornus | reverse complement strand
TTTGGTATAAATTTTAATTCAATTAAAATTAAAAATATAACCGTTATTGGGTCTAAATCATTTAATAAAAGTCAATAATAACGAATGATTTTTCAATTTTAATCCGATTTTAATCTCTATCGAACACGCCCAAAATAAATAAGACCTAGGTTAATTTTATTTAAGAGTGTATTTTTTAGATTTATTAAAAATCACACGATTTTATAAAGTTGGGTATTTTAGGTCTTCTTCCCGCCTTCGCTAAAACCCTAGCCACTTTTTCTTGATAAACCTACCCCTCCGTCTCTGTAATCATCCTCCATCTTCTATCTGAAAACCTCGTACCCAAAAACTCCGGAATGGACCCTCAAGATGTGAAATCAAACCTAGTATTGATACTCGATTTCGGGTCCCAGTACACCCATCTCATAACCCGAAGAATTCGGGCCCTCAATGTCTTCTCGCTCTGCATCAATGGCACGTCCTCCCTCAAATCCATAGCTGACCTGAATCCGCGTGTAATTATTCTCTCCGGTGGGCCGCACAGCGTGCACGAGCTGGACGCGCCTTGTTTTCCATCTGGGTTCATGGAGTATATTGAGTCGAATAAAGTTCATGTTTTGGGGATATGCTATGGTCTGCAGTTGATAGTTCAGAAAACGGGGGGTGAGGTGAGGGTTGGGGAGAAGCAGGAGTATGGGAGGATGGAAATTGAGGTAGAGAAGGCTTCTGGGTTGTTTGGAAATAGGAAGGTTGGGGATAGGCAGTGTGTGTGGATGAGTCACGGTGACGAGGCCGTGAAGTTGCCGGAGGGGTTTGAGGTCGTGGCAAGGAGCAAGCAGGGTTCTGTGGCTGCAGTGGAGAATCGTGAAAAGAGGTTATATGGTTTGCAGTACCATCCCGAGGTATAATTTGGCTGATCATTGGTTCTTTTCTGGCTATTTATAAAAAAATGATTATTTAATGATGCATAGAATGATGTTTGTTTTAATCTCGTGACTTTAGTAAAATCCTGGAGTATTGATTTGAAATATAGAACTTTGATTGGTACGTGAGAAATTTAAATCTTTGTAATTAGCAGAAGCATGGTGGTGAATGGTTTCCGAGGAAAATGAGGAGTGATTTTGTTTTGGCTGGGGCAGTCCTAGTTTACCTTTTTTGTTACATATTCTCAGTCTCATTAATTTTTTTTTTATAATTTAACAGTAACATTCTTTAAGTAGTGGCAATTATTATTTCAGTGATTATTCATGTCCTCTTTTCTCTGTAATTCTTAGTTGCTAGTTTCATGTGTTCCAAATAGAAGAATGGATTTTCACGCATGAATATATAGACTCAAGCATAGAAAGTAATGAATGGAAAAAGTGCTGTTATTGTATTGTGTCTGTTAGTCTTCAAAATACTGTACTTGGATTCACCTCCACATCGGTGAAACTGCAGAATAATTCCTAATTGAGCCCCTGTTTAGAACATATTAAAATTTTCATTCTCATTCTTTTAATTATTTTCAACCACATTCTTCAATAAAATAATATTTTCCATCATATCAATAACTTTTCCTTCTTTTTTAACAACACATTCTCCATCAATCTAATATTTTAGAATATATTCTTCCAAAATAATGTAGCTCAAACACACTTCGATTCTGCTATGTTTGACAATATGTATTACCTATCTCACTTTTAAATCAAGTAAAACGGTATCATGTATTGAGTGTTGAAATTTTAGTACAACCTATTAACATTATTAATTGAAACTGTTCTAAATATCATGTTTTGATGACTCTGTTCTATATGCAAATTTAAGCCAACTAAGCTTTGTTTGTTTCAGCCTATACAACTTACTCTATTTTAATAGAATTATAGAAATCCATACAAATTTTGCTGAGTTACATTGGATTTCTATCACAACAGCAGAATTAATTTGTGCATTTGACTGTTTTTCTAACAATCAACAAGTGCACAGTAACATTAATTTATAGTCAATGCATATAACTAAATTCAGTATAATAACAGTCTAAAACATTATTTATCTGTGATCATTGTGGAGGCTTGAGATGTTTGATTCTTGTTGATGATCTCATGGATCTTTTGCAGGTAACACATTCCCCTGAAGGAATGGAAACATTGAGATACTTCCTCTTTGATATTTGTGGAGTACCTGCTGGCTGGAAGATGGAAGATATTCTTGAGGAAGAACTGAAAGTTATCAAAGAGACGGTTGGACCTGACGATTATGTCATCTGTGCATTATCTGGGGGTGTCGACTCCACAGTGGCGGCTACTCTTGTTTACAAGGCTATTGGAGATAGGCTTCACTGTGCTTTCGTTGACAATGGTTTGTTAAGGTTAGACAACATCCACTTTTATCATAGTGAAATGAACCTCCATAAATTGTTCCTAGTGAAATGAACCTCCATAAATTGTTCCTCTATTATTTCAGAAATTGCTCAATTTACTTGCTCAATTTAAGTGTTCTACTCATTGATATTTGAATTTTCGCTTTGTTTTTTGTAGGTATAAGGAGAGAGAGCGAGTGTTGGAAACCTTTGATAACGACCTTCATTTACCTGTTACTTGCATTGATGCTACAGATCAATTTCTTAGCAAGCTTCAAGGTGTAACAGAGCCTGAAAAGAAAAGGAAAGTAATTGGGAATGAATTTATATGCATCTTTGATGCTTTTGCTCAAGATTTGGAGAAAAAGTTAGGAAAGAAACCTGCATATTTGGTCCAAGGAACCTTGTATCCTGATGTAATCGAATCTTGTCCGCCACCTGGAAGTGGGAGGACTCACTCCCACACTATCAAGAGTCATCATAATGTTGGAGGGCTTCCCAAGGACATGAAATTGAAGCTCATTGAGCCGCTTAAACTTTTATTTAAGGACGAGGTATAAGTTTAACTTCTTTATAAGTTTTGGAAACTCTTACATGTTACAAGTTCTTTGCCCCAAATTATTTTCTTTAATTTTGTTTTGGTGTTCTTTTGCAATTGTTTGAAGGTTCGTGAACTTGGAAGAATTATGGGGGTTCCAGTTTCCTTCTTAAAGCGCCACCCCTTCCCTGGGCCTGGCCTTGCAGTACGGGTGCCTGGTGATGTCACAGAAGGGAACCGCTTGGACATTCTACGTAAGGTATATGAGTACTTGTTTCTTAAAATATAAGCAATGCAAGAATATTCAGCAATTTAATATCTTTTTTTATTCACTGTGTTGCACATATCAGGCGGATGAGATCTTCATTCAGGCAATCAAAGATGCTGGGATATATGATTCTATATGGCAAGCTTTTGCTGTATTCATGCCGGTATTAACTGTTGGAGTTCAAGGAGATCAAAGAACACATTCTTATGCCATCGCACTTAGGGCCGTCACCAGTCACGATGGAATGACTGCAGATTGGTATTTAATCTTCTTGCATTGTTTGTTATTTCTTTTGTTATCGGCTCTAGATTGCTTCACGCAAAGTGCTATTATAATGTGCTTGATAACTATATCTATGAATACAATTTTTCGTTGT
The DNA here is from genome assembly GCA_903798235.1 of Fraxinus ornus. Classification (NCBI taxonomy): domain Eukaryota; kingdom Viridiplantae; phylum Streptophyta; class Magnoliopsida; order Lamiales; family Oleaceae; genus Fraxinus; species Fraxinus ornus. Next base: position 10,685 of record CAIGRF010110949.1, on the reverse strand, counting down.
GATTGATTCTAGTTGCTCTTTTCTAAAGGAATTTTTTTCTTGTTTTTATCTATGCAATTGAAAACTTTTAGGTACTATTTTGATTACAAGTTTCTGGCTGATCTATCGACAAGGATTTGCAATGAAGTTCAAGGTGTAAATAGGGTTCTTCTAGACATTACATCAAAGCCTCCAGCAACTATTGAGTGGGAATAACTCTACACAGATTGACTTTTCTCGAGAATTTTTACTCGCCCTTCACGAGCACAAGTTTGTTCCATTCTCACTGTAGATCTTGATGAGTTTTGAGGGGAACATCAAGTCCCGGAAAATCAAAGTCTTTTAAGGCCGTGATTCTTGACAAAAATGTGCATTCGACTTATTTATGAAATTTTGACAGCAAAATATTTTCTTTTACCCTCTTGGACTTGGTATTTGGTAGTCACTTACGAAGCAATATCTATAAGAGCTTTTAGACACTATACGTGTATTTTTGCCCCCTTGTGGAGCTTGTTCATCCATTATGAACAGTGTATGATATACATTTAGTGCATGATTAAATTGCACAATAAACAAGATTTTTGCTTTATTTCTCTTCAATACTGTCATGACCTTGTGGATTTGGTCAACCCAAATTGAGTAAAGAACCTCTCTTTCCACCCAAGCATTTCATAGTTCAGCCATGTTGATTCTTGTTTGAAATAGTTTGTCAAGACTCTTCGAAAGTTCCTAGGCTTGTATCCAAATTGAGGGTTTCTTGGCCTATGGTTAATTTTATAAATTGTTCATATTTCGTAGGATTCAAACATATTATTTATTTATTCACTACTCATTTATATTTTTATATTTTTAAACTATTTATAAACACTCCTCAAAATGCTTATATCTCTATTGAGATTAAACGGAAAAGAATATTACGGCAATCTTAAAAATAATGACTTCCTTTAAAAGTAAGTAATAAATTTATCAGAACGTGAAGTGAAACAAAAGAAAAGGGTACGACCCCTTATTGTCGCAGAAATTTTAGGGCATCGTCATCCACTTGAATTATAATTAGTCTATGCACATGCATCTCTGTTACACATTATTCAAACAATATTAAAAAATTTCATGATGATCATCCTCTGATCCTTTTTAATTCATCTAAACACCACTTAATCAAGATTTTAAGGTGAAGCAGCCCCATTTTCCATTTTATATATTTTAGATTCTTACAGCAAATACAGCACGATGTTTCTTGATTGGCATCGTCTGCCTATTCTTTTTACAACCGAATGTGAATTTACGATGTTAGATTGAACGACACACGTCCAAGGACGATCATATTGTATTCATTTTCCGGACAACTTGTTTTCAGGTGGCCCGCCCCCTAGCCTCCAGCAAGGTCTTAATTACTGGGGCCCAGGTCCCTGGCAGCCGCGGTTCCCTTTGGTTCAAGACAGTTGAGAAATCTAATTCATATTCATGCAGGGTGACATGAAAGCACTGAGAATGTCCTTTGCTTACATAATTAGAAGAAATTATGTAACAATGTCTGTTATGAAATGACTAAAGACCAGCAAGAATCTGGCTGTCTGAAAAGGCATAGAGTGCTTATTTTTCATTTACATTGAGAGTAATGCTATGGTAACATAGAGTTTAACATAATGGATGACCAAAATGCCAAATGGCGTCATTTGGCATTTTGGTCATCCATTATGTCAAAGTCTATGTTCATTTAGCTTAATTCTTACATTGATTCAACATAACATTTTTTTTTAAAATTCTTCTTCTGTCCCTTTATTTGAGAATGTAATTGGTTGGATTTTCAGAAGAAATCTGTGTTAAAATCATGTAAGATCTGCAACTCGAAAACTCCCTCGATTAGACTGAACTAAGAAAATTCCCCTACAAACACCTACTGAAGTTACAAAACACAAATTCTCCACAAAAGTACACATACAAAGTCATTGCCTGACTTCCGTCTCGGTTTGGGGATGATCTTCAACGTCTTCGAATGACTTTCTGTATTGCTTGTGTAATCAAACCTGTTGGTGCAGTTTTCGATCCCTTGAACTGCAAAAATTCTTGGGTAGTATTAAAGAATGCTGTATGTGTTTACACAACTATGATCTTGAAACAACTACAAAAAGATATTCTTTTGAAGGTTTTTCGAAGTGAAATTAAAAACATTTTAAAAATGGAAGTTTCTATATACTTTGACCCATTGAATGCAGTAATTCAGGAATTTCATGATGTTATGAGAGCATACCTGAGCTTTTATAGTCAAAGAGAGTATCCCATCAGTGTTTGAAGATCGAACGGATTGAGAATTCAAATGTAGTTTGCTTGTGGCTTCCATGATTTCAAGCAACACACTCTCTCTCCATGGGCAACTCATCTCTATCAACACATCCTTGTCGACAACTCTAACAGTTATATTATCAGTCGAAGAATCTCTCAACAGACTGCAGCCATTGTCAGTTCTCGGTTCTTCCATATCACAAGCCTTCCTCTTGTTTGTCAATGGCTTCTTGCTGTTTCCATTCTTTTTTGTGCCATAATTGTCAGAAGTTCTCTCAATGGCATCGCAAGGTTTAATTCTTGTTCTTGACTCTAGCATGCCTACATCACTGTTAGATTCCAGCTCTTCTATCCTTTTCTCGAGCTCCCTTAGGCGCTCTATCGTGCGATCAAGCACTGATATTTTGTCAACCTGCAATCATAAAAACCAAGAATCTTCTTACATGGTCATGTTTCATTACACAGTACTAGACCATACTGGACATTAATAGAACAAAATTTTAACCACCTAAGAAGCATAGCGCATGTTTGGTATACAGTATTAGACACGATAGGACTATATAATGAGCAAAAAATATTGCTTCTTTTTCTTTATTTGTATTGTCCAATGCTATCCAATCTTACAAACCATACATGTATAGGGTATTATAAGAAGGGGGGGGGGGGGGGGGGGTAATAAAAAGAAAGCGCTGTTTTAAGTACCTTGCCACCAGATGGGACCAAGGATCCAAGAATCAAAAATCTCTCATTTATTTTTTCTCTGCGCTTTCTCTCAGACAAGACATGGTTTCTATCAATGTCATCTATTGCTGGTTTAGAAAGGCCATCTCGTTTACCTGATTCATGCTGACAATTTTCATGCATTCTGGCAACTTCAGTTAGCACTTTTTTTAATAATCTTTGTGGAGTACTAGTTTGGGGAATCTGAGAACTCGATAATATGTCCTTCCTCCAACTAATAAAGCTCGACACTTTGTTACTATTACTGAAGTAGGGTCCAAGAATCAACTGTTGAGAACTCTTCAAAATATTGGAAAGAACACTTTGATAATGAATGTCATCACCTCGGGAATCAGAAGAGTTCAGTTTCTTCTGATTGAATTCTTGAGCCTCGTGCATTTCATTATCAGTTACCTTCTTTCCGTTTGAAACTGCAATAATATCTTCAGGATTATCGCAGGTTTGAGATATACAGTCACTGGAATTCGCAGAATTGTTGACACAGTTGCTGATTTCATCATCAATAAATTGCCAGCTTTGCATTTGACAAGCTTCCCCGTCAATGTCTTCTACAATATTCAATTCCTCGTTCGGTTGTTTGGCCCCAAAATCATTCGAACCATTGTTGGGAGAACAAATATTTACTTCTGGATATTCCACAAGCTGATTAAGACTGGTTTCTGGCACATTGACTTGATGATGGACAAGGCCATTATCATTTCTCACATTTTTGTTAATCTGGTCTGGAATCTTGGAAACATTAGGGCANTTGAACTGCAAAAATTCTTGGGTAGTATTAAAGAATGCTGTATGTGTTTACACAACTATGATCTTGAAACAACTACAAAAAGATATTCTTTTGAAGGTTTTTCGAAGTGAAATTAAAAACATTTTAAAAATGGAAGTTTCTATATACTTTGACCCATTGAATGCAGTAATTCAAGAATTTCATGATGTTATGAGAGCATACCTGAGCTTTTATAGTCAAAGAGAGTATCCCATCAGTGTTTGACGATCGAACGGATTGAGAATTCAAATGTAGTTTGCTTGTGGCTTCCATGATTTCAAGCAACACACTCTCTCTCCATGGGCAACTCATCTCTATCAACACATCCTTGTCGACAACTCTAACAGTTATATTATCAGTCGAAGAATCTCTCAACAGACTGCAGCCATTGTCAGTTCTCGGTTCTTCCATATCACAAGCCTTCCTCTTGTTTGTCAATGGCTTCTTGCTGTTTCCATTCTTTTTTGTGCCATAATTGTCAGAAGTTCTCTCAATGGCATCGCAAGGTTTAATTCTTGTTCTTGACTCTAGCATGCCTACATCACTGTTAGATTCCAGCTCTTCTATCCTTTTCTCGAGCTCCCTTAGGCGCTCTATCGTGCGATCAAGCACTGATATTTTGTCAACCTGCAATCATAAAAACCAAGAATCTTCTTACATGGTCATGTTTCATTACACAGTACTAGACCATACTGGACATTAATAGAACAAAATTTTAACCACCTAAGAAGCATAGCGCATGTTTGGTATACAGTATTAGACACGATAGGACTATATAATGAGCAAAAAATATTGCTTCTTTTTCTTTATTTGTATTGTCCAATGCTATCCAATCTTACAAACCATACATGTATAGGGTATTATAAGAAGGGGGGGGGGGGGGGGGGGTAATAAAAAGAAAGCGCTGTTTTAAGTACCTTGCCACCAGATGGGACCAAGGATCCAAGAATCAAAAATCTCTCATTTATTTTTTCTCTGCGCTTTCTCTCAGACAAGACATGGTTTCTATCAATGTCATCTATTGCTGGTTTAGAAAGGCCATCTCGTTTACCTGATTCATGCTGACAATTTTCATGCATTCTGGCAACTTCAGTTAGCACTTTTTTTAATAATCTTTGTGGAGTACTAGTTTGGGGAATCTGAGAACTCGATAATATGTCCTTCCTCCAACTAATAAAGCTCGACACTTTGTTACTATTACTGAAGTAGGGTCCAAGAATCAACTGTTGAGAACTCTTCAAAATATTGGAAAGAACACTTTGATAATGAATGTCATCACCTCGGGAATCAGAAGAGTTCAGTTTCTTCTGATTGAATTCTTGAGCCTCGTGCATTTCATTATCAGTTACCTTCTTTCCGTTTGAAACTGCAATAATATCTTCAGGATTATCGCAGGTTTGAGATATACAGTCACTGGAATTCGCAGAATTGTTGACACAGTTGCTGATTTCATCATCAATAAATTGCCAGCTTTGCATTTGACAAGCTTCCCCGTCAATGTCTTCTACAATATTCAATTCCTCATTCGGTTGTTTGGCCCCAAAATCATTCGAACCATTGTTGGGAGAACAAATATTTACTTCTGGATATTCCACAAGCTGATTAAGACTGGTTTCTGGCACATTGACTTGATGATGGACAAGGCCATTATCATTTCTCACATTTTTGTTAATCTGGTCTGGAATCTTGGAAACATTAGGGCATGGAACATCGAGGAAAGAGGTTTTCATGTTTTGAATGAGTTTCTTATCCTTTAAAACCTTCAAAAACGAAACAAGTAGCAAATTACAACAAACAATGTGAGTATTTTACTGAAACCAAGTTTTGACACCTAGAGTTGAGCATAAATTTAAGAGTGACTTACTAGCTCAGTTGCTCCCAGCTCTACTACCCCTCCTAAATGTGGAAAGCATACTACCGTCTGCAAATCAAAGAGAAGGCATAATATTTTCAATAACGTACTACTTTTTGATTATAGTACATTACAAAATAGAAATTTTTTAATTTAACATCTTGATGTCCTAAACAAGTTGTACATGTAATATATGGAGTTGCAATAAGGAAAAAGATGTATACCTGGATTGATGCACTCTGCAGAAAGCAATGGAAGTCCAGCCAGTCATATGACAAAGATATTGAAAAGTAAAGAAAGGTAAGAGTTTTAGAAAATAATCCTAGGTGAAACTAAATTAAGAGTCGTCTACTTGCCTTTGCAAGCAAAGAACGAATGAAAACTTTGGTGTCTGCTTGGTGAGCATTGCATAGCCAGATGGTCTGATTTTTTGCTAATGTCCTTCCCGGCAACCTTTATATTGTCAATGAAAATCAAAATCAGTGGTTTTCTGTAAGTCATAGTATTGAAGCACGACTAAAATTATGCTAATCATAGCCGATTAATATTTCTTATCTGCATTAATACTAATCATTACAATTTCCGAGAAACACGAGTAATTCAGTTGTTCTGCCTGCAGTTGGGAGAGCTCATGGTCCCATTAGGAAGGCAACATGATTCATGTTCACAAACAAATAACAAATGACAAAGTAACAGCATAGACACGAAGATGTAATGTATTAATGATAATATAAGGTAAAAATTACTTAATTGATTTTACTACCAGTTTTGGTAAAAAGTGATGGCAAAGCTCTTTGTCAATGACTCTCTTCGCCATATATACAGTCTTATGGTTCTTCATTATCTGCAAATGGACTTTTTTCCTAGGTGCTCATTTTGTATGGACTTTTAAGTTACTTCTTTTGCCAGACGTGAATTTCAGAATTACTCTTTTTTACCAATAAGACATACTTTTCTAGGAAAATAACTTTTAAGCACTGCCAAATATGATCATAATCACTCAAGTCAAGGACATTAACGGCGCTATTGAAGAAAATTTTGTAAAAACTTCAAAGCTAGGTAAAATAAGAATTACCCTTGGCCTACGTTGAATACGAACGACATACAAACCAAGTAATACCACTCAGTATCAGTGAGATCTTCAGGGGATAACGCGGCCGTTGGCCTTTTAGCTTGTGGGTTGGTTTCCCCTGCAGATAGGGACGCGTAAAGTTCGCTCAGCTGCTCACTCCTCTGCAACCCGAGCTGATCTGCATTCAGTTCTTCGGCCTGAACTGTTTTTCTTGTTTTAATGTCTCCATTATAGTACCCATCACCCCATTTCAATACCCTAATAAATTACATTCACATGTTAATAAAGACAGAGCCAACAGAGAGCTGCATAATAATCAACATGAATTGTAGCAGCAACAATCACCCAAAATTTTCCTTTTGAAGCATGCCCAAGGAAATTCCCAAAAATAAAGGGGAATAAAGTCATGAAAAAGATATATATGGTCCTGCTCAAAAAGTTCCCTTAATCTTTACCCGAGATAGTGAATAAAGCAGATTTGGAAGACTTATTATAAGGAACATATTATCCCATTAAGATTAGATACACACGTGAACAATCTATCTACATTATTGATAAGCTTTTCTAAAAATAAGCAAATTCCCAAAAAAAAATTAAAAAGAAGTCAACAATATACTTCATTCACAAAAAATTTCTGTAAGCTAGTCTATAATCGGGAAGAAAATCTCAAAACCTTAACCCCCCACCTTCAAGAGGGCAAAAATGATAGAAATACAAAAAACATAAGAAGAACCAACAAAGTTACTTTTTTTCTTGGTAGTGGGGTGGGGGAGAAAAGATTGTAACTTTACCCAGGTTGTTCAGATGAGATGGTCCAAAAAATTGCATAGCTCCATTCAATGCTTCTAACAGCAAGAGCAAGCTGTGTCTTTAGGTTCTCTGGGACTTCCTCTTGGCTCAGATTTCCCATAGTCATTCTTGGACTCAGCTCTGCCCCTCTGAGAGATTTAGAAAATTAAATATGACTTTTTATTTTTTATAATGAAAAACGGAAAAAAAGTATATACCCAACTTTAAGGGGCTGCTATGCCTACCAGAACTATTTGATTGAGCTGAAAAGAACTTTAGCTAAAGAACAATTTGATTGAGCTGAAAAGTTCTTTTTTTCAGCTAAAGAACTATTTGATTGACCTGAAGGTCCTGAACAGAACTTTAGCTAAAGCCTAAAATCTAACAAATTTGGAAAAAGCCATGGGTGAGTGTATATGTGGTCTCAAAATGGGCAAGGCAATCTAGGCTTGAGGTGAATCCACTATTTAGAAAATCGAACTGATTATTATTATCTGTTAAAATAGATGAACCATGTCACGTTTCAAGTAACATTATCTAATCAAAAATTATGTAATAATCATGAACTGAAATTTAATAGACGAAATGTGTCATATATCGGATTATCTAATCAAAACTAGGTAATAACCATGTGTTAAAATTACATATTTTGGTTTTGTTTTACCCATTTTTGGGCTCCATTAAAATAAGTCGTTATTTACCTTCATGGTTTATATATATATATAAAGAAAAATATATTGTTCTAAATTATTCCACTAATATTTATTTTCGTTAAATTATTTTAAACATTTTTATATTCTTTTAGAAATTGTGTTTAACTAAAACTCTAATAATTATAAAATATCATCTTCAACTAAAATTTTGAAATCTTAATAATTATAAAATGTCATCTTCAATTAAAATAATAAAACCCTAATAATCATAAAATATCATCTTCAACTGAAGTCAAAACAACAATGAAAGGATTACCATTAGAGGAAATACATGAAGACATAGCAATATACGAAGAAGAATTTGAAAAGGTAAGTATTTCGTTTTATTGTGAATTTCATGAATTTAGTATCACCATTAGAGGAAATATATGAAGACAAATTTCATCAGTTTTTATTATTATTATTATTATTTTAAAGAACAAAATAATGTCAGAAGATGGAAGGCTTACCCCTACCATTAATGGCTTTAAGCTCTGATGAATATATAAATTTTATGTGAATCTATAGTGTTTAAATGAATGAATTTAATAAGAACAATATTTGAATTTGACGTGGATGAAAATAGTAATTTTTTAAAATTTTAATAGAGATGGATATAAAAGTGTGATAAATATATAACAATCGTAGAGATAATAGCGGCACCCTTGAAAATATATATTTTTCTCTTTCATATTTTCAATCACACATTTCCTATAAAATAATATTACGTATAAATTCAAAAAAAATTCTTATTCTTTAATCACACAATCTCCAAAAAATTTACTGTTCAAACGTGCATTCCCCTTAATCTATTTTTTAATGGAGCCGAAACATGATCTTTTATGACATTTGTTTTATGTGAACTTTTTTCAACAAGTGTAATAATTTGTTGTGAAAATTGCATTTACTATCCGTGTATTCATTAAATTGTTGTAAAGAGTGGTCAAATTCCAAAGTACTATCATAATTCAAAAATTTTTTAAAAATGTTGAATCCCAATTTTGAGGGTCCCGCCCCCTTAAAATATCGTGGATGAGGTAAATTGCGGGATATGTCTCAACAGGTCAGGGTACAAGAGTTGTCATACTTGGTGCCCACAAAGAGTCCAATTCCAAACATTTGTTAGATGCAGGAATCGAACTCTCACACTGCGGCTGTCAGCTCAGTTGGGACTACTTCACTCTTGTCCTTTGCACCACTGAACTCAACCGTAAAATACCACAAGTTTAAGCAATTTTGCTTAAGAAGATTAACCTCTTAAATTTTAACTTTTAAAATAGAATTTCATAACTCAATTGACGGGATGGTAATCAAATTTATTACCACGATTAATAAAAGGAGAAATTGCAGTTTTCATCCCAACCAAATGAAATAAAATAATATTACATATAAACTTAAAACTTTTTCCTATTTTCTAATCACACATTTTACATCAAAATACCATTTAAAAATGTATTTTGAACAGAAAAAGAGGCTCAAACAGACTCTATAATTGATACAGAAACAATTATAAAAGAGAATAAGATGTAGAGTTAATTAAATGCACGTGGGTATTATTTACTATTAAAGAAACGTGTCACGATGCCACCAAATTGCGTGTATATATTATTCAACGATCCCGACTTTAAATTATTACAAAGTCTTCGAGGGCAACTTGTATTTTCATATTTTATTTCAAATTTTAATAAATTTTTTATTTTTGTTTCAATTTAATTAACGTAACAAAGTCTTTAATGCGATAATTTGAGACAGGATTTTTTTTTTTTTTTTTTTAATACAAAAATTGAATTTGTTAATAGAATATAAGTAAAGATAGAGTCGAGAAACGTTAACGGAATCAAAAAATAAATGAAATTTGTTCCTCTCTTAAAGTATTTGTTATAACAATGAATTTGCTTTTTTTAATTTTGATTATGCAATTTTGTTTGTTTTCGATTAAACGAATATAATTATTTAATACATCACTTTTTCCATATGTCGAGGCTTTTTCGAAAAGAAAAGAAATTGTAAAAAGTTTTAAGAGTGTGTTTGACCGTAATTATTTGAAGAAAATGAATTTTTGGCAAGTAAAAATGGACCGTAAATGAATAAAATAAACTCGAATGGCAAAGTAATAATGCATTCCCGAGCATCTACTCACCCAAATATCATTACCCTTAACTTGGTCAAAAGACCGATTTGGCTCCTCAATTATGACATAACGGGAAAAAATTTGCATTGAAACTTTGCTAATGCATAACTCTGATACGGGCCCATGGCAAGGGTAAAAATGGTATTTGTCGGAGCTTTTTTTTTTTTTAATAAAAGAAGATGAATATTTAAAATATGTTTATTACATTAAATTATATAGTCATCAATAGTTTTTTTTGAAAAAAAAGGCAAAATTGTTAGTTGGTCTAATTTTATATAGTTCAATGTTAATTAATATACAAAAATATAATTGTTAACACTCCAAAAATACAGTCCAAGATCAAAGGCCCAAAGTAAGAAGCCCAGTGAAAGGATCCAAGA
>CAIGRF010110896.1:0-11489 GCA_903798235.1 Fraxinus ornus | reverse complement strand
GTTCTTCCATTTGTGAATCTCCCTGTTGCTTTTCCACCAATATAATCAACCCCGTAAAATGGATAATTCGACTTCGCAAGGGAGAGTTGTAGGTAGTTGTTGTTCCCAACTTCTGTTAACGAGTCACCAAAAATAAAGGTGACTAAGGATGCGGCCATTGAAGGGGCGGCCGCTAAGGCTGCTGAAATGATCAAGACATTGCAAATTGCTGCCATTTTTGCCATCTTGCTGAAAATGTGCAAGTTCAAGGCACTTTATAAGGGGTAATTCAGTTGCTGTTCAGTGGTTTTTTTGAGTCAAGCCCACTTCCCAAGTTTTCACATATTAGGTGATTGTTTTCCATTGTGGAGAATGCCTGCATTTTCTGAACCTGATGAGGGCTCGTGAGGATCCTTTACTCAAATCTGTCAATTGGGTTGTTGATAGTTTGTCTTCAAACAGTTGGCCAACTCATTTCAAGAATTGGGCAAACATATATAGCACATGGTAGATGTTTTCTTATAGAATTCTGAATTCTTGTATGGCGTTTCGAGTTGGGCACAACTAGTTATTCTTGCCAAATAATAAATACAGTAGATATGACGACACTTTTGATACATTAAAAATTGAGTAAAGTTATTCATCTCCACTGGGGTTACAAACACAGTTTATGTGGTGTTAATGTAACATTAAATGATATGTGAAATTAAATAAGTCATTTAATTTCATTTTTCATTTAACCTATCATTTAGAGCCACATAGACTGTGTTTGTAACCCCATTGGAGATGGATAACATTACACTTAAAAAATTAGATCATTTTGAATTAATATTAAAAAAAGACGTCAAGCACAGCTAGGCATTCATGCCAATGTTTATTTGATACGTTGAATTAGACAATATTGAACAATATTAAAAACGATATGTCCAGAAATGATAATACGCTTCTCTTTTAAATTTGCAAGTAATTTTGGCACTGATTTTCAATGTTTCAGTTAAAAGTCCTAATCATACACAGAAATTCTTATCCACCACAGGTTGCCGCTTGAATTTACATTAATGCATAATTTCTTTATAAATAGTTTTTTTTTATTGTGTGCAATCACTAGTTTAGGGCGTAAATTGAAAGCAAAATTCCCTTTTATCATTTATTTTTCTCTATTGAGTTTATTTCTTAGAAATAGAGTTTTCCATTTATTTCTTTCATCAATTACAATATCTTAATTGATTATAATCGTCAAGAAATGGAGTTGAATTGGATATCTATATATGGATCAAATTCTTGGGAACAATATACACACATTTGGTCTTGAAACAACATATAATCAAGACTTGTATATCTTGATTCTTATGTTAAAAGAAACGTTTTGATGGACAACATTAAATTACAAAACACGTTTTTGTTGGAAAATTCCAACATATTTGGGCCACACGTAATATATTAAAATGTGTAGTACTATTATTTAAAAAATATTAGTCAATTAAAGTGATCCAATAAAATTATATTTTGACTAATGGGTATTAGGTTTCATGAAATTAAAGTGTAGAGACCGAATGTTTGTTTCAAATTGATGAGGGGTCGATTTGAAACAAATGAAAGATAATGAATGGTCATTATCTTATGAATATATGGGATCATGGTCCCCATTTGATTGTGTTCTTCAAGATTTTCTGCATCCCCATCAACAGAGATCGAAATTGGTTCATGGTACGCATCCGTTTTCATTTTGATATTCTCATTAATTTCAATATGAATGGTTAAAATGGTGATTATTGATTGTTTTGGATCGATAATCTATTTCAACCCGATTCAGAATCATAAACCCTATATAATATAATTCCTAGTAAAAGAACGTATCTCCAAATGCCATCAAATTAACACATCGGATGAAAAAATAATGACTGGCCAGACGCCAACATGAGTAAAGAAATGTTGGCTTGGATTCTCAATGAGATTGAAAAGCCCCACATAATTATGTTATTGCATCATATGTACATGTTACTTCGTACTAACCAATGGAGCATAAAATGTCTCTCTTTAACTGAATTTGTGCTCTCAGCCAATTGCCATTTTGATGTACTTTGTTTTTGTTTTGTGCTTGGCTCTACACTCCAATGCATCTGCTGATTCAAGCTATAAGATTATTTTCCGCAACTTTTACCCCCCATCATTCTTATTGCTCTTCACGTTTAACTTTGGAGAGGAAATTCGAATGCTATTCAAGTTGCACTTTCGACAGTTGCTGCTGCCGTTAAATCTTGGTAGAACAATCAAGTTTTCATCCCTAACCACTTCTTCCAATTGGGTTCGCCACAACCAGTTGTTCCAAAGACACCCCTGCTTACGAGTTCTCGAGGAAAATTGCAATACATTTCATCATTTTGAACAAGCTCTCTCTTACATCATTGTTTCGGGTCTCCATCGGAATCCTTTCGTCATGAGCCGCGTTCTTTATTTGAGTTTGTTTGAATTGGAAGGAGATATTAAGAGAAAATCTGAGTTTGGAGTTCAAATTTTTAATCAAATTGAGAAACCGAATATATTTTCTTGGAATACCGTGATCAGATTCTTTGCTGAGTGTGCCGACTCTCAAAATTCTGTTATGGCTTTGAATTATTACATGAAAATGGTTAGGCAGGAAGTGGTTCCTGAAAACTATACATTTCCATTCTTGGTTCAGGCTTGTGGGGCTGTGTCTGATTTAGGGTTGGTTAAACAGATTCATAGTCACGTTTTCAAACTCCGGCTTGGCAGCAAATTGTTTGTGCAAAATTCTCTTCTTAGTGCTTATCTAGTTTGTCGGTCGTCGGATGACGCATGGTCATTGTTCGATGAAATGCTTGAGAAGGATGTTGTTTCATGGACAGCTTTAATATCAGGGCTTGTTGAACAATGTAATTATTGCGAAGCACTTCGAGTGTTCAAGGAAATGATAGCTGGGAATTGCCAAATGCAACCAAATGTCCCTACCATGATCTCTACTGTGTCGGCTTGTGGTAATCTAGGATCCTTGAATCATACAAAGTGTGTTCATGCTTTGCTAGAAAAGGCCGGATGGCTTAAATTGGATGTCGCCACTGCTAATTCACTTATAATTGCTTATGCAAAAAGTGGAAGTATGAAAAGTTCAGCAAAAGTGTTTAATGAAATGCAGGATTCAAAGAGGGATGTGTACTCTTGGACTGCAGTTATCTCAGGATATGCAATGCACGGAGGAATTGATGGTCTAAATCTATTTTCTCAAATGGAGTTAGTGCATGGACTAATTCCTGATGCTATAACTTTCATCGCGACTCTTTCAGCTTGTTCACATTCAGGACAGGTTGAAGAAGGTTTACGCATTTTTGAGTGTATGAAAACAAAATACGAGATTGAGCCAAATCTTAAGCACTATGGTTGTATCGTGGACCTCCTAGGTAGAGCTGGCATGCTCAAGCAAACTTACAGTATTGTCCAAAAGATGCCATGGGAGCCAAATCTGGCCATATTGGGATCTTTACTTAATGCCTGCAGGATTCACAACGATGTGGAATTGGGGGAAACCATCCTGAAAAGGATTAAGTTGGTCACTGAGAGAAGTGGAGGATCCCCTGTGCTTTTATCGAATATGTATGCAAACGAGAATCAATGAAGCAAAGTCAGTCACATTCGGTTAAAAATGAGAGGAGTAATGCAAGAAAAGCCCCAGGTAGAAGCTGGATTCAGGTAAAAGGTGCAGTCCATGAGTTTGTAGTCGGAGATAAATCTCATCCCCAAGCTATGGAGCTAGGTATGGTTTTACAAGAACTGGAAAGCCTTACTAAAATGTGATTTTATATATATTAAGAAAACCCAATATCAAAATCCTATTATTTGAAAGTTCTCCTACTAAATCCACAATATAAATTGAAAGATAAGACTCATAGTAGAAACATAAACTATCATTCTTCTGTAGTCCAGTGATAAATCATGTTGCAAGGCTTCCAGCCAAGTTTATAGCACTGAGTTCCACAGACTTCAGATTACGAAGATGCTGCAGAATTCTTTGAGAAGAACTACTCATTTAACTCTTTTATTGATGGAGCATAAACATTGCTTCAGAAACTCCGTATCTGCTTCAAGAGCCCGTAGCCTTTGATACATGCAATGAAGCTCCTCCGGGATGGAGAGCTCATTTTGTTCCAACTCAGATCCACTGAATAAACTGTTATTCGTCTAAGTTGGTTGGTTATTAATCTCCACTTGATTCAGTTCCCCTTCTACAGTATCAGTATCGTCTGTGTCAAGAAGTGGAAGGAGTCTCTTTGCCATAGAACCTGTTTCTTTTCTCTCTGATTGGTTTTCTTCAGGACTGAAAATGTAGTAACTCTCATCGTACTTCTTCACATTTATGGACGTGAAATTCTCAACTGGTTTTATATAAGCAGGTAAGTGTTGCTCATCATCACCCAATGCGAAAAGTTGGGCTTCCAGAGCTTTGAGATCCTCTAGGATGCACAGTCTCTCTTCTTCAAATTCTTCTAGGGATATGTCAGATGCGTTCAAGTCGATGTTACATTCCAACCCATTTACTTGCAAATCTTTCATAGCATCACCAGAGTTGTAATAACTGCTTTCTTGATGAAGACCCAACAACTTTTTTGATGAATGCCAAAGCTACTATCCTCGTACTCGTCTTCCCCGATCAATATGTGTGGGATGTTCATTATTATGTCTATTATGGCTACTAGTTGCAGATGATGGTGTACTTGTAGTGTTTGCATTTCTGCTTCTCCACATAATATTTTCTCGGGATTCGTAATCTAAAACCTTATTGAACATCTTTAGTATTATTCCCTCGCTGAAAGTTTGAGGAATTATAAACTACAAGAAGTGATTCATTGACTTATAAGCTTCAATTGGATGTGTCTTTGATGTCACTAACATCAAAGCTAACTTTCTCAATAATGTAACTGCTAAGGAGGCAAGCACAAAACAGTTGGATCATCCTAATGTTCTTTGGAAGTACATTATCTCCTAGAATCGAGGTAAATGTACAAAACAGACATGAAGACATCGCCAACGGGCAGGGTGAGAAGCTACATCACCGCTACAATAGCACCCAGAAAGTCCAGCTACAAAATCATGAATGATTACAACCATTTCATAAAATCAACACTACTCACTTCATCTAACTGCAATGCACCAAAATACAGCTGGAGTATAGGAAAGCTGTGATAAACTGTCTCCTTTGTTGTTAAGCCCCACTTTGGTTCAGATAAAAATCATATTTTTATAGAGTTTTCATGTGACACAGTGAGATGGAATCCCTTTATCTCTTTTGAATCATGAGGATAATAGAGAGTCTATTTTCTTTGTTTAAAAAGGACAAACCATTTAGTAACCACCAAGATACATCCAAAAGAAAAATCTTGAGGAAATTATAAGCGATCTTTGTAATTCTAGAAGTCAGAATCCGTCGAATTTTGACTTCAAATTAACAAGCACGAGACTCGAGAGGAAGAGAGATCACAATTATCAGAAACACAAGTTGCAAACCAGAAACTAATACGAAAACAAATAAGATGCTTTTGGTCCTGTAAGCAATATATGCAGTGATAAAATATCAAGAAATTGAAAACAAGTAAATAACATTTATACTACCTCTAGTAGACTAGTACCATATTAATCTACGGCGAGTGCAGAACTCCATGAGAAGTTTTTTCCCGATTGGTATGGTTTCGACCAAATAAGTATGTTATGTGGGTACTTTTTAATAATGTCAATAATTCAAATCGACGCCATAAGAGACAAGAGATCTGTCTTCAACCATGTCTCATCTGAAATCCATGTTTCCCAGTTCATACTAGCTTTAATAGAAAATAGTAATCTAGATCCACATGAAAAGTACCTTGATTATCACCTCTACATTCACTTGTAAAGATGTCTAGTATTTCTAGTTTATGAAGTGTAAAGGACAACTTCAAGTGAGATCACTTTATCCTCCTATTATCCTACTTGTTCTTTTCTACTTCTATTATTTATCCAATTGAAATTCAAGAATCAATCATTTGGTTCCAAATAAGATAAAAATATGAGTACATTGTATCAATAAATATCTCTTCTAATAAATGAAAGATCAACACCAAGCACCACTTCTAAGCATGATTTTTCCAATGATCTTTTTTCACCCTGATTTCTCATCAAGACATTTTCAGACTTCAGTATACTTAGCAAGATTCCAACTTTATCTTGTATAAATATCGTTGGAATCAGGCTTACACAATGACTTACAAGTCAACAGTAGAATACCAACATGTGATTAAAATTATATCATTAATATATCTAAACTAGAAATAAGAACAGCATCAGCAAAGCATGGGCATGGTGGCTGGTGCAGTGGTAAAGCAGGAGACTCTCTACGGAGCATTGGAGGTTCTAATCCCCGCAGAAGACAAAGTTATAATGTACTTTGTCGTCCCTACAAGGGTCCTGTTTGTGCATCGTAAAGGGAGGTCCACGTAGAGGAGAACTGTACCTCGAATGTCTGGTCCTTTATAAGCTATAATCGCGTCCGAATGTACTCAGGTGGCGAATCAGGGGGAAGACCGACACTCCTCATGATTAGTCGGACTGAACACCTGAGTCGGAAAAAAAAAAAAAGAAATTCATGCATTCCCAACGCAGAGAAAAATAGACAAAACTGGGTAACTTACGGTGCCCTGTTCTCTTTAATCCCAGATGAGACTTGCAGCCAATTGATAAATCAAACCCCTTGTATTAGAATCCCAGCCAAAGCAATCTGACATTTACATCGGATATAAAAATGTTCATATATATATATGAATAAAAAGGGTATTAATTTGTTTTCATTTCGAGCAAATTAAAATCGAAAGATAAGCTATTAATTGCCAGCCCAAATAGTGGAGTTCGAAGATGATATGTTTATTTATCAGTCTCCAGGGCAGTGTACGTATGCATTATAGTTTACATAAATTATTACAAGGTTAGGTGAAGAAGAGCCACTCGAATGAAATCTAAGACAAAACAAACATAGAAAACGGGAGAGAGAGAGAGAGATGCGGAGAACTAATCAGGCAAGACAAAGTGAGTCAAGTGACAGCATCATAAGAGATTCAGCTTTACATATAATGGCCTTTTTTCAGGGTAAGTGGCTGGAGTTGATTCGAGAAAGGACTAGTAGCAGAAAACCCCCCTACAAACTTATCCATGTGGATGACACATAAAAAATATGGTTATAATTTGTAAAAAAAGTTAAAAAGTTCGGGGTCGCAACTATAATTATTCATTTTTAATTTAGGCTTTTTTTTTTAAGTGTGCTTATATTGATCCAAATTGACGTTGGTGATAGTAAACATAGTCCATCTAAATCTAGCTCGATTGGGCAAAAATAAAGCCACCACATTGTGAATTACCTTATTCCGTCACAAGGGATAAAGTATCCCCAAAAAAAAAATTATATTGACATGTAAATAAATATTATCGGAAAGAACCACCACATTCGGTGCATACAAAAAAAAAAATTCGATTTAAGGCTCTACGCTACTATAAGGGAATCATATTTAACCACCACAATCTCAAGGCCATGTTCTTTCGCAAAGGTAGGCCCGCCTCTCAATGCAATCGCCTTTGCATCCTTCAAACAGGGCATCGTTTTTTTTTATTGATCCCCTAATCTTAAATGTGACATACAAAGATTTATTTATAAACCAGTGGCCTTCACGTAGTTCCCTAAATTCACAAAGGGCAGAACCGTAAACCTGGAACAAAATCCATTAATCCACGTGGAACCACGCGCCTCCAATGCCACCTGTTTAAACCCGCATCTTCCTCCCACTCAACCACTACCTCTCTCTCTCTCTCCCCCTGTTGTAGGCAGCTCAGCTACGTTATTTCTCCAAATACTATGAGTCCTTGTCGGAAGAAACTTTACATTCTTGATTCCATATCCTTTTTGGAGTATATAAGTGCAAAAATAATGGATTATGAAAGAGAAGATGTAGCCTTGAATGGAGAGACAGAAATGATCGAAGAGAATTCTGCTTCTGTTGTATAAAATGACTTGGTCGTGGAGAAAGTAAAGAAGAAGAAGGTGACAGTGGTTGAGGCTGCTGCTAAGATCAATTCCTCCGAACTTGTAGCTTTCCTTCTTTACATAACAGTAAGGTTTGTAGGTTTTTTCGATAATCATTATGTGAAAGTTCGAAGATAAATTGAAAATCTTTGATTTTCTCGTTGTTTGGCGAAGGAATGGTATGATACAAGGCAGGAAATACAACTGATGCGATTGGCAGATTATTTCGGTGCTTCATTTTCGAAAGTTAGCACATCTAAGTTCTCATGGATAAAGATACTCAAAGCATCGCCTGTTGCCAAAATGGCTGATGTGAGTTTTCTTTTCGTTTTTGTGAAAAAAGTTTTTAACTTTTTGAATACTCATTTTCCTATGTTTTGAGTGTAACATATCTGTCTCTTCACATTCCCGTGGAAGCATCTTTTCTTTCCTTCAACAGTCATATTGATGGTCGAACATTCATGGAGTTTTCAATTTCAACATTTATGGAATTTAATTTCACCATCAATTGGTTGGTAAACTAAACCGAAAGCTTTATGGAAGCTTGGCTATAAATACTACACTTTGGTCCCTCACTCATTCAATCTCCTTCAATTTTACACCATCTAATTAGAGTGAGAGGAGTTTGGAAGTGTCAAACTAGTGAGAAAAACAGTATCCTAACGTGGACAACACCAATGGCTAGAGGTACCGTTTCTTGAGAATTACGGTCTTTGTTTTGATCCCTTAAGTGTTTACTCCGCATTATAGGACTGTTAAAATTCTTTACATTAAGTGGATAGAGAATTTCAACATAGGTCTCGGACTCTCATCCTCTTTGCTCTTGGAAAGCATATACATTTGATTCTTGACCGTGTTTACTCCTTCAGAGGAAGTTGTTCTATGGAGCTTTTTACATTTTTTGAATGTGTATAATTTTACTCTTCATAAATAGGTCCCTCTATCTAACCTACCTGAAGACGTCTACAAGTTCTCGGTGGAATGGCTTATCCATCTATTATGCCTCGCCACCGAGGCTCGGGTTAAAACGCCACATAACAATCCACGTGGAAAGAAAAAGTCAACAAAGAGTCAATTGGTCAAATGTATGGTTGAAACTATTGTGTCGAAGCACTGTCTAAATGGCCGAAGCACGTAAATTCGAAATGCTTCCTATTAAGCCGAAGTGCTACCTAAAGAAATTAGAGAAGAAGACGAAGCTCTTTACACAGAAGACCGATACAAAGCTTCCTCCAACTGAGGCCTTAGTTCATCCAAAGCTCCTGAACCTGAAGCTCTCTTACAAGATTTGTAAACAATTTTTAGGAATGATTGATGTAACGCTTGTAATAAAAAATGTCAAATGTGTCACTTAATGTATGGGGCGGTTGACCCATTGTTAATGTATTTATTGTATGACAGATAGTGATATGATGCCTTAGTAAAGGAGATGAGGCCACGTAGTTCTGATCCAACGAACACCACGTCGGCCAAAACACTATAAATAGGAAGTCTTTTTAAATGAAAAGAGGGATCTTGAAAAATCTAAAAAAGGCATACAAAACGATTTTGTGAGCATTTTTTGTAACAAACATTTAAGAGGATAAATTCTCCATATATCATCTTGCTTGTTTCATAGTTATTAGCTTGATCTTTAGCAGATAATCATAAGCATTTGAATGCCTTATCCGGAGTGGAACATCGGGTTGGCAGCACCAATTCTTCAAGTGACAGTTTGGATGGATTTCGTCGTTCTTTCCCCATTATTATTATATCTATTTATTTACATGTTTATAATTAGAAAAGTGTTTTGCTTTTAATATAATATTTTTTAAAATTTAGTGATGCATTAATTGTCATGAGAGATGTTATAGTTGGTCAATAGATTTGAGTCGTGGAGAGGAGCTTCATAAGACCATTGGCAAGTTGTTTCAAGGTCGAAACATGAGAAACACGCAACTCCCCGAGATTCAAACAGTCGCGAAGATGAAATTTTCATTAATTTCAATATGTTTCATGTGAGAGTGGAACACGAGAACCAATCAAGTCCTTGGGGTATAAAGAGTTGAGAAATGTTCCTTTTTCTAATTTTAAGTATACAAATAGCTTTCACTAAAGGGGAGAAATGTGAAAAATGGTAAATATTATGAGACAATACTTGGGGAGAAGAATTTTCTCTTTGTATTAAAAACTCTCTAATTTAGTAGAGGTGCTTACAAACCCTTTCTAACTCTCTTTACTTGGACCTCTCATTTGGATGATTTACAAATGAGCCCTTATAGCCTTGTATAGCCACAACTCTCTTTGGGTGAGGGTGGAGATTCGTCCTATCCAATGACTAGGATTAGCCTCTATAATTCTTTTATACAAAGTAATATTCTATCAACATTCTAGTCATATTCTACAAGTCTCCTACATTATCAACGATCATTATAGACTTCTCTTCAAAATGTTCCAAAAAGTGCTCTTTCATGGAAGGCTCTAAACGTACTATTTATTTGCCACTAATTTAGAACATGTTTTTTAATTGTCAAATCTACAAAACTTAGCCACCATTAATGTGATATATGTTTTTTAATTTTCAAACCTACTAAAGCTAGCTCCCAAATTTAAAACTAGTTTTTTAACAATTAAGGTTGATTGAAAAATGTAAAACTTTATTACAACTATAATAAATTAAGATTTAAACCAACTACAATTGATATTAGATAAAAGAAAAACATAAACAAAACCTCCGATGCTCGGACTCTTCGAAATGGACAAAGTATCCGTATCGAATACGACACCACATGGGTATGGATATAGAATATGTTTCGGATCCTCCAAATTTCAATCGGACACTTCGCCGTTTCTGCTTTTTTTCTTTTTATTCTTTCTTTTTTTCTTCCCCTTTTCTTTTATGACGACGGCACAGGGCTTTCCCTTCTTTTTCATCTATCTCCTCTTTGCATTTTCTTCTTTTTTTTCCTTCTTTCATCTCTGTATCGATGGTTTACGATTTTCTTTGTATGAAATGAAAATGGGTTTCATATAGTTCAACTTAGTATTCCATTGAGTTTAAATTGTAATCAAGTT
Source organism: Fraxinus ornus (assembly GCA_903798235.1). Taxonomy (NCBI): domain Eukaryota; kingdom Viridiplantae; phylum Streptophyta; class Magnoliopsida; order Lamiales; family Oleaceae; genus Fraxinus; species Fraxinus ornus. The sequence goes on along the minus strand of CAIGRF010110896.1, from coordinate 403 downwards.
CCTCATTTTCTATTTTATATAATATTTAGAAATTAACTTTCAATAATTGAAAACTAAACCCTAAAATTTTATTTTTTTCGTTTTAACCCCTTATTCAATACTCATTTCCTTCTTTTAAAGGATTGATTTTGATATATTTAAAATGACATCTTGGATTGATAAAAAAAAATTGAAGTTTGAAAGATGCACCCACGTATCCTTATCCAAAATTTACTCTTTTTAATCATGTTTCCGTATCCTATATTTTAAAAAATAATGAATCAGACACTTAGATATATATACCCGATACCCGTACTCGAGTTCGAGCATCATAGAACAAAATTTATCTTCAAAGAGTCAAACACTTAATAATAATCATGATAAAATGAAACACTTGTTACAATTACTAGTTGGAGGCACGTGC
>CAIGRF010110882.1:58383-78309 GCA_903798235.1 Fraxinus ornus | reverse complement strand
GGTAGTTATGTCTTTTCTATTTCCTTGTTTTGTAGTATATAAACTCATTGTATCTTTACAATTTGCCCTAATGTTTTGAGGCTCTAGAATCGGTCAGTCTCTTCTTTCTCTCTTGGTTCTTCTTCTCCTTTGTTTGATTTAGCATTTGTATTGTCACAGTTTGGAACTGTGGGTGACATATGGTGAAGATTAGTAGCACTTGATAATTTGAAATTGGGAATTTTATTCCGAGAAATGCATTTTATCATTTCCATTTTTGCTCTTGACTTGAAAGAGTAAATGACCATTTTTGGGACTAACATTTGATATGTTAGAAGTAATTCTGTCATTTCGTTCCTGTTTGGTAGATATTAAAATCAGTTTTTAGTATATTGTGATAGAAGTTGATGAAATATGTGGTTGAATAAAGTTGGGCCCATAAAATGTGTGATTAAAATTAGTTGTTAATTTTGACTTGAGATTGTAATCGACTTTCAATTCAAACCAAACAAGGGCAAAAATTGTGCGATGGACTTGATACTTGAAGCCAAAAAGTCAAAAGTCCAATTATTTTTTGCCAATTAATTTTAAATATTATTTATGAAGACTATGAAATTGCACCAAAAAATCAATTTTCCCGGAAAAATCTACTCAAAACAGGGACTGAATATGAACGAAAATCTATAATATGATCACTCATTTCATCCATAAGAAAAATTTATAACCCTCAAAAAATGGGCGTCACGCCGTCACCCTAAAAAAATATCTAGGATCCTTGCTTGTTACACACACCATCCATTGCTACTACACTTCTTAATTCTTATACTAAATTTACTAATGGCGACCCGTTTCTCTCTCCCTCGCTCAATTCTTATTCAACCAATCTGTTCAATAAAACGCCCCCGTATAAATTCCCATTCCTTTTCTTACCCCAAACAACTCCTAAAATTCCATTCCTGTCCTCTACGGTCTTCTTCTTTCTCCATCTGCCTTCTCCATTTCCACTCTCATAGCAAATCCTCTAGAAGTTCAACCACCACCGTCCGATCCTACTCTTCATCTACGTTCGCGAGAATGTCAACGCCAGTTGAAGGCACTGAAAATAATCCTCTGTTGAAAGAATTCTATTTCCCGCCGTTTGATTCAATCAAGCCAGACCACGTTCGCCCTGGGATCCGTGCCTTGCTCAAACAACTCGTACGTGTGGAGATGTTATAGCTATTTATGTGAATTAATTAATGAGGAATTTATTGATACGTGTTTCTGATTTCGATTGGGAAATTGTAGGAATGTGAATTGGAGGAACTGGAAAGGACAGTAGAGCTGACGTGGCCTAAGCTTGTTGAGCCCCTGGAAAGGATAGTGGATAGGTTGGCTGTGGTTTGGGGTGCTATTTCCCATCTCAAGTCTGTCAAAGATGATCCCAAGCTTCGCTCTGCCATTGAAGAAGTTCAGGTACATATGCATGCATATTCGTTGTGAATCTGCTGTTTCTATGGTTATATGTGCTCATTTTAATGTTGTTTTTGGTTTTGCAGCCGGAAAAAGTAGCATTTCAGCTTAAGTTAGGTCAGAGTAAGGCTATCTACAATGCGTTCAAAGCTATTAAAGAGTCTCCAGATTGGGACACACTAAGTGATGCTCAAAAACGGATAGTTGAATGTATGTATTGCCAACCTAGTCTTTGTTATGACGTCCAATCACCTACATTATGGCCTTTTACATCATAGAATTATTGAAACTTTCAGACAATGTTTAGTTTATTAATTCTTATTTGTTTGTCTTGCACACACTCTGGCAGTGCAAATCAAGGATGCCGTTTTAAATGGTATTGCCCTTGAGGATGATAAAAGAGAACAATTCAATAATATTGAACAGGTATGCGTCTGGTAGTAAAGTCATACTAGCAGTGAAAATACCATGAACTTTATTGCTGCAGAGAACCCTTTGTTGACATTTATTGATTTAAGTTTTATGGTGGGAAGAGTCTAATGAAGTTAGAGGAATAGAAAGAAAATAAATACATGGAATGACATAATTACTTATCAGAGTTATAGAATGGTTTCTTAGTGAAATACTGGCCAAATGCCTGAGAATATTTTTTTTCAGCCGGTGTAGTTTTCATTCAACTGATAATTGTACCCTAAATGGAACCAACTTTTACATTTATCTGCTCTCACCCTAATACACAAAACCCTAAGGCCTAAACATTCACCCAAATCTCACAAACATGGACATCATACTTTGTAACTTCACTTCTTTCACTGCCACCACAGCCACTATCGATTGCTTTCCTTTCACTACAAACCAAATGTAAACCCTTATGTACTGTTTAGCATCAGTGTTTGGAAAATTGCTCCTTGTATTGTATGACTCTATAATAGTGTGATCCAAATCTTCAAAATCAATTGAGAATTGTACTTGGGTTAAAAAATATAGAGAATCACAAGTTGGATTACATGATCATGGACTCTAGGTATAGGATCTTACCATTTCCTTTCGCGATCTACTTGTTTGTCAGAATGTTCAGAATTGCAAGTAATTTCATAGACGCGTGTGGGTATGCATGATTAGATAGGATTAAAGCAGTGAGATAGTATCACAAGATTCTATGACATTTTGCCAATCCTACTTTTAGGAAAAATTATCTTTTTGTTTTCATGACTTGATGGTTTTTCATCCTGCTAATGTTTATTATGAAATCAAGCAGCTCAAGTCCTTTTTTTCTTGCACAAATAAATAAACTAGCACAAGATTTCACAATAAAAAATCGTAGAACATCGAGCAAGTGTTTCTCTAGAGCTCAGCTTATCACTCCTATTTTATATTGATCACTGCTATATGTAGCTATTCTTTGATACCCTTTTAAGTTGAAGGATGGTTTTTATTATCAAGTAGAATATAGAATATCGAATACGAAGTTATGGAAAACTCTCTCCAATTCCTCGTGTTCGTCTATATCTCTTCTCTATCTCTCTGCTTATCTCTCGTATCCTAATCTTCTCTATATTCTTGAGTTCACTACATTGTGCTTCATGAGAGAGCGAGGGGGGAGAGTGATAGAGAGAAAGCAGGAGAGAGAAAGGAGACTGGAGAGAGAGACTGAAGAGGGAGATGGCAGTTAGCAGAGAGAGGAAATTTCCTCTGTTGACTTTTGCAGAGGATGTAGTTGACTTATGAAAAGATTGTTCCAGCTGAAAGCTCTGGTCCTAATTATCCAAAATGGTAAAGAGGTCTGCTTTTGTTGACTAGATTTTTTTTCTTTCTTCTCTCTCTAGACAAACATACATAATACACTAGAAACTCAAGCATGCATACATATTTTGGGAGGGGATAGTATGGAGTTATCTTCATTTGTTAAAATGCAATCTCATTTATTTGGCCAGTATACATGTTTCGCCACGGCACACTTGCTATGCATTATTTACATGCCAAAAGGTATGCTCGATTGAAAAGCTACTTGTAGTTTTCTGTTCATTTTTAGTTTTAGAATGGTTATCTTTTCTTTCCTTAAAATTTATTCGTAGGAACTGGCTAAACTATCTCAAAAATTTGGGGAGAATGTTTTGGATGCAACAAAGAAGTTTGAAAAGCTAATAATGGATAAGAAAGATGTCGAAGGATTGCCAGCTACTGCTCTTGGATTGGCTGCACAAACTGCAGTGTCTAAGGTACTCTATGTTAAAACTCATTTTATTATCTTGACTCTATCTTGTGTAGCATATATTGCTTGGCTGGATTTGCTTTTCAGTTTTTCCTTCATGCTACTATCAACAGGGTCATGAAAATGCTACCGCTGAGAATGGACCATGGATGATTACGTTGGATGCCCCAAGTTTTATGGCTGTAATGCAGCATGCCAAAAATCGAACTTTACGTGAGGAAGTATACCTTGCCTATGTAAGCCGTGCATCTAGTGGAGATCTTGATAACACGGCAATAATAGACCAAGTTTTGAAGCTTAGGCTGGAAAAGGCGAAGCTTCTTGGGTACAATAACTATGCAGAGGTATGATTTTTATATTTGAAATATGCCTTTTAGGACCTGCTTGATAAAGTGTATTCATTAGGTAAGCATGGCTACCAAGATGGCTACTGTTGAAAAGGCAGAAGAGCTCCTTGAAAAACTTTGCAGTGCATCATGGAATCCTGCAGTTCAAGGTAGTGTGTTATACAGAAGTTCCTGATTTGTTTGTAAATAATGTATAACGACTCTGCCGTTTGGAGTATACTCCTGGCATAAACTGTAAGCTTTGTGATATTTTTCAATTTTACTTATCAAACTAATATTTTGTAATATCTCATGTTTTCTCTTCATTTCTGACTAAGTGTTTATGGATGTTCTAAAAAGTTTTACATTTCAAAAATATGTTTTCGAGTAGTCCTGATTGAGTCACGAACAGTTGGATGAGGTAATAATTTACAAATGGATACAAATAAAAAAACTTCTTTACCAAATGTCAGTTTATTGTGCAATTTAATTCGTAATATAGTATAACTAGCTCTATTCCGCTACCATATTTCTTTTTTGGTCACCATTTCTATGAACATGTTGTGAAGGTGAAAACCTTTTATCTAGAAGATCATTAATCCGAATTTTTATCTTTTTACCTTCTGTAGATATGGAGGACCTTAGATACTTTTCAAAGAGTCAAGGTGTTCCAGAAGCTGATAACTTGAGCCATTGGGATATCAGCTTTTGGAGTGAGAGACTTCGTGAATCAAAGTACGAAATAAATGAGGTGGTTTTACTCTCCTGCCCTCTACCCTCCTTTCTTAATTTTGAAAGTTTTTCTGAGATCTAAGCATGTAACAATGGATTGAACGGAGTGGTGTAAAAGGGATTCATGTAGGAAACCTCAAGTTTGTGATGGAGCTTGATTTGTTGTTTATTTGATATCTAATAACTGAATTGCATGTAGTTGCACAGCTTCATTTCGTATAATTAATATTTCGTTTTTACACTGCCAAAATCATTGGTCATACTCATAGTCTTTTTATTATTTCCATTTTCAGTGTAGATATATTAACAAGTATCGTTCTTGGCATTTTCTATTTTCATTTTCATTTAACTGGAAACAAGGAGGGAGATTGTTTATTCGTGTGTTATGTGAGATGGGAGTAGAGGACTTTTTGCCCTGCATTGCATGCTTTAGAGTTGTATTATGTTAATTTATCTTTAGTTATATTTCTGTGGTCATTAATTTTGCTTTAACCTCTTTCCTTAAAATTTACAGTTCTGCAATATTAGCTGTTATATTTTTCCCTGCATATCAATCTCTTTTCCTTGATTTTGTAAGTTCTAATTTGCTGGCTTTTAACAAATCAACAGGAAGATTTGCGTCCTTACTTTTCATTTCCTAAAGTTATGGATGGTCTTTTCAGTCTTGCAAAGAAGCTGTTTGGAATCAATATTGAGTCAGCTGATGGTTTAGCTCCGGTAGAAATTTCCATCCTTTCATTCATTTTTTTGACATTTTCTTTCTTTTTGTTATATTTACTAACACGGCCGCTATTAACTGTAGGTTTGGAATAGTGATGTTCGATTTTACCGCGTCAACGATTCTTCAGGCAGCCCGATTGCATTTTTCTATTTTGATCCATATTCGCGTCCATCTGAAAAACGGGGAGGAGCATGGATGGATGAAGTAGTTGGTCGAAGTCGTGTCTTGTCACAAGATGGTTCCTCTGCTAGGTTGCCTGTTGCCCACATGGTGTGCAACCAAATGCCACCTGTAGGGGACAAGCCAAGCCTTATGACATTCCGTGAGGTATATTTGGTTCAAACATCTAAAATTTTATGGTTCTTAAATTGATTAGACATGGAATCAGACTATTGTACTATTTTAGCCTGCACCTTTGCCTGTTCCTTTGCAAACCTTGGTCAACACACTTTGTTTTGTCTTTATGTATCAAGGGGAGGAAAATTAACTGAAGGCTTCTGTACTTGCTAGCAATTCCTGTGTGTACAGTAGAAAATGGCTTAATGTGATATTTGTTCCATGTACTGGGTAAAAAGTTAGCTAGGTGAAGAGTTTAATTGGGACAATTTTAACTAATCTTCAGAAAGCTCTAGAGTAGAAAGATCTAATAGCTTTTGGTGTTTTTGGTAATGTTAATATTATCAATTTGACCAGTTTCAAATCCATTTGGAGTTCATTTGACAATTGAAATCCCAGTTTCCATTTTTTAACAGGATTTGTACAGCTTTGGTTGGTGCCTTGAAAATAATATTTATCTTAGTGAAACTAAAACTAATAAGAAAAATAGCAGCACCAATTCTTTGTTAATCTGTTAACAAGACATGATGGATAACCAGATTTCATCTAATCTTGGATTTTCTGTATATCTCTGATCTCCTTATAAAAGCAGTGATATAATATATTGTAATTCTGACTATTGGATTGTAATGATACCTGAAGGTCGAGACTATCTTCCATGAATTCGGTCATGCACTTCAACATATGCTAACAAAGCAGGATGAGGGTTTGGTTGCTGGGATACGGAATGTAGAATGGGATGCTGTAGAATTACCCTCTCAATTCATGGAAAATTGGTGCTACCATAGGTAATTGGTTGCCAGTGTTCTTTTTCTATTTATGTTTTTAAATCTTTATTTATTCTGTCTTTATATCATGTTTTTGTCAATACATCTCTCTTCTTCATGTCGTGGAGTGTTGGTGTCCAACATTTCTTGGACACACCAGGAAAAGTAACCCTTACCTTACTGTCAACTTAAATAACTTATTTTATATCTATATCTTTGACCAATAAAAAACTATTTACTTGGAAACCTATTTTACTTTTAAGTCAGCCAAAAATACAGGTCATGATGGAAATAAGACCAAGTCACTTTAGCCAAAAAATTCTCAAGTCACTTAATTTTAGTAGTATAGATACAGGTATATCCCTTGTATAGGATGAGCCAATTGTTGTACTTTCTTAGTGAGCCTCTTTCACTTTATTTTATTTTTTATTTTTTTTTTGGGTTAAGAATCCTTAAATATTTTTTATATCTTCCCGGATTAGTCAAATCTACTTGTCATTTGCATCTGTGGACCAATTACATTTGTATCCATAATAAAATCATAAAATGATGTTCAATTTATCAGCTGACCTCTAGCACATAAATCTTGTCCGTTTATATTTGTGTTTCACATCGATAAAATAAAGCAGGTCTTCTCTTTTTCCCCCATGAAAGGTAAATCAATTTTTGCCTTCTTTTTTTGCTTTTTCTTAAAACATTTATTTTCTTTGAGATATTAGTGGAATAGAAATGTATTAAGCATGGCATAATTCTACTTCTCTTCCATGAAGTTCTCCCATTAAAATTGTATTTCAATAGGTATCAGTAGGATGTGAGTTTTATAATATGTTGTAGCATGAATTTGTTGTAGATTTTTGATGCTTGATACTTAGATATTACATGGATACATTTTGAACCCAATTTCACTGCTGGCGATTTCAGGGATACCTTGATGAGCATTGGCAAGCATTATGAAACTGGAGAGAGTATTCCGGACGATATATACAAAAAGCTTCTTGCTGCTAGGACCTTCCGCGCTGGCTCTCTAAGTCTTCGTCAGGTCTATGCAGCTTCTTTTTCCCTTGTTCCATTGCAGTCTTTTGTTTTTGTAATGTATTTTACCTTTATTACAGCCTCAAATTTTGTCCTGACTTGCTGCATTCTCATTTTGTCCTCTCTTTGGTTCACAAATTCTAGTACTTTCTATTGTACCCTTAATATGGTCAGGATTCTCTTGCAGGGTTTCAGGTTAAGTTCATTATGCTGAGTGTCACAGAACACGTGTTCTGGATATATATTTTGTATTATAGATGCATCTTGTTGGGAAAGGAATGTCTTCAATTTCTGGTGTAGGGTGACGCGTAAATTTCATACAAGCAACTGCTCTTTGGACCTAGCTGCAGCTAGTTACAAATGAGAAAGAAAGAGAACGCATATATATTCGATTTTCTACCTTTCAACCACAGTGGTTCTCCTTCCGTCAATCAATGTTTTTTGTTTTTTGTTGGGGAAACAGGGTGGAAGTGGTACCAGTATTTGAAAGAAGCTAATACCTAGATCTTTGACAGCCCATGATTGATAATGTTCACACCATCAACTGACATTATCTTCAGACGCAATTATCCAGACATATTTTTGTTCCCCCTAAACGTATAATTAGACCTTGACATCATGACGTGTACGTCATATTAGAAAAGGAAATTGTTGGCAAAGCTAACTCTTGAACCACTTGATTTAAAAGCTTAATATGTTAGAAGGCATATATTTCATTTAAATCTTGTTTCCATCACGCTCCCTCACCCCGGAGGTAGGTGGGGTCACTTTTTCTCATCGAAGCCTGAAACATGCACAATTTTATTAAAATGGGTTGCGGCTACTCTTGAATTTTGGACCATTGTTAACTCTAATACCATGTTAAACCACTCGATTTAAAAATTTACTTATAGAAAGGGTCACATAACAAAGCTTATGCTTGTTATTCTCTGTCAAAAATCTTCTTTTTTCATTTGGTGTGTGTGGGGTGTTGGGGGGCTGTTAAAACTTAAAAGTGCTTCAACATGTAGAATTTATTTAATATTTATGTCGTCATATTGGTGGTATACTTGTCTATCTTTCTCCTATATTCCATTTCTTAATGCATTTTTTTCTTTACATGATTTCAATGTTAGATTTTTGCTCTGTATTACATTATGAATGAAGTGAATGTTGTAGCTTTGTGATGGAACAGTAAGTCCTTATAGTTTCCGTCTCTTGTATACTGCAGATTAAATTTGCAACTCTCGATCTTGAGTTGCACACCAAGTACGTGCCAGGTGGTTCAGAGACGATCTATGATGTTGACAGAAGGGTTAGTAAAAGAACGCAAATACTTCCTCCACTTTCAGAGGATAAGTTTCTTTGTGGTTTCAGTCATATATTTGCAGGTGGATATGCTGCTGGATACTACAGTTACAAGGTATTTGGTATATAGATATTGCTGCCTGATTGGTTTGCTTTTAAAATTTATGATATCTATATCGTAGGATGAAAGTCTACTAACAGCAATTACTGTCCAAATGTGTAGTGGGCAGAGGTGCTGTCTGCTGATGCTTTCTCAGCATTTGAGGATGCTGGATTAGATGATGACAAGGTACAATGCAGTTTGAAAAGATTGTATTCAATGTATTAACCGCACAATTTGTTCTAATTTATTTGAAAAGAATCATTCAGTAGAATTTTTTTTAGCATATATTAACAATTACTGATGAGTTGAAACAGGCGGTGAAAGAAACGGGTCATAGATTCCGGGAAACTGTTCTTGCTCTTGGAGGTGGAAAAGCATCCCTAGAGGTAGGACTGCTTGATGCTATTTCCTTCCTCATCATGAAGTTGCACCAATCTAAATTGTTGGATTTTGTCTGAATTAATAATTGCTTCTAATTGTGCTCAAATCGTGATTCAGGTTTTTGTGGAGTTTCGAGGGCGGGAACCGTCTCCAGAGCCATTACTTCGGCACAATGGGTTATTGCAAGTTGCAGCCTCTCTCTGAGTTTAGGTGCTTTAATTTCAGTCAAAAGTACACCAGAAGAAACTTTTAGGCTTATACCCTCAAGGAACAGTTTTAGGCTATATTTAGGTGATCTTGATTAGAAACCCTTACGAATCACACTGTCACGCTGCAGAATCTACTTGTCTAAGACTTGAATTTGGTTCTAGTCCATAACTATCAATGTTGGATCGTGATCCTATGAATGAAGCAAATTCGGTTAAAGCACTGCCATATCAAGGTTTCTGAAAGCCACTGTTTCCTGTTACACACACACACACACACAAAGCAATAAAGTGGAGTTCTCTTTTCATCATTTAAGGACTTACTTAGGTTGGTATCTGCACACACACCCACACAAAGCAATAAAGTGGAAAAAAATGGAGTGCTAAATGTTTTAATCACGAGTTGATATTATGCCAGCATTGAGAAGGCGAACGGATCCATGGATCCCTAGTTTCCTATTGATAATTTTTTTATTTTTTTTCGAGTTTACTTCTTTTGACGTCGAACCAATAGGTAGTGCACTTGATACTTTATTGTATCTCGACCTAACTACCTAATTACAAGAAGAGAGCTACGAGCTACGAGCTAATAGCTAATAGGATATGAACTAATAATCGATCTGTTAGGCAAAAAGAGCTACCAGCTATCAGCTAGGAGAGGGATAATAGGCTCAACTGAAAGGCTAAAGTACGTGTTTTGGACGTGCGGTCCATCAATCTACTAGCAATGGGGAGAGAAAACATAACATGTCGTAATAAAAGCTTAATTCGAGGTTGAGCTAACTCTTTTCGTTGCTATCAAACCACTTCTTTATGCCCATCAAATTTATATTCAATTTTCTTTCACATAGATGGGTGTTTGTAAGTTAATCCATAAGTTCAATGGTGAGCCCAAACCAACCCAACCAACCCACAAGCTCGAGCAACTATGCACAAGCTTGGTCTATAATGGATACTAATGGGATCTGAATCATTATGACACATAAAGTTTGAATAGAAAGGAAAAGAAGACGCAAAATTGGAATAGAAATAACATTTAATTTGTCGAGCTTAAAAAGAGAGAGAAATAAGCGAAGATTTGTAGTAGAGTGATAAATGAAAAATTTATGAAGCGTTACATTCCTCACCAAGGAGTGCACCACACGCATTTATTGACATTGTGCTTCGATCGGTAGATCGAGAGCTAAGAGCTAACTATCAAGATTTTGGACTATTCGGATACGTCTTTCGACAAAATCCATGCGTGGGCAACAAGATCTAGTTGGTAACATTAACTTTTCGTTTCATTTTTATGGTCGATGATCATACAAGGCGTTTTACCATTTTGTATAGATGAACTATTCTATTTGTATAAATATGGTAAAGGGGCACATTCAAACCAATCTCCTCCACAATGAGATCCTTGTAGCATATTGGTCCTTTCCACATATTAGGTTCAAGCTACTCAATTGCAGGTCTGAACCAAATCCATCCAGCATCTCGTCAATTGCTCTTGGTGTTGGAAACTTTCGCCAAATATTGCTATTGAAAAAAAAAAAAAAAAAAAAAAAAAAAACAGGGGCTTATGATGTATTTGGATGGAATCCTAGTCATTCAACTTGCTAAATACACACCCATATAATGAGGAAATAGGTGAATGTGTATAAACCTAATCCCCCATTATTGCCTTTCCAATCACAACATTAATCACCATTTGATATTACATAAGACTGAGCCATCAATTCCATGGCCACCTCATTAAACCTTGCCCATACTCATCAGATTTGATCATGATATTCATTCATAGTTATGTCGTTAAGGGCTGAGAGCATTTTTGTTCGATTTATATTTTTTTATATCAAATTTTATGATAATTGATTTTTGTGAAAAAAAAAAAAGTATGATAAAAATTATGAGTCTGCGTACAAAGTTATTTTAATAAAAGAAAGAGCGATTAAGAATAAATTTGAGAAAATTAAGGCTTAAAGAATCTGTACAAAATAAGGACTATTTTTTATTTTTATTTTTTTGAAGCGGATGACATTTAGTTATGAATTCTTAATCGTTAAAGGTCACTGACCGAAAAAGAGGGGCTTAAACTCTATAAATCAAACTAAAGACAATGAAATCAAATCTAACTTCCCAAGCATATAGAGAATCTTAGACTTCAAACCAAGAAGTTAGAAAATAGTTGTAAATTGTAATTTATTCTCATTGCACGAGCTTCGAAAGTTTATGTTTTGAGCAAAAATCATATGGCAAGACCTCTTGGCCAGGCTCAAAGCCAGGCCCAGTGACAGGGGGCATACGGCACCCACCACGGTTCATCATAATATATACAAGGAAACACAATAATCTTTCATATCATATAGCAAAATACTGCACTTTCTTTTGATAGATACCTAACTTCTTTACGATGATTTCCACTAGTACTCATGGCAAAACAAGAAATATGTATGATTAATCCCTCTCATTTGTCTGAAGTACCCCCACGTTATCTAAATATCACTGTTTGAGTTGGACCATAGACCTATTCATTTACAGCATGACATCACAAAATATATTCATCTAGCAACAAGTTGGAAGTCATTGGATCATAGCCAACTATCGAACTCTTCTTTCATAAAGGGCATCGGTAGTACCTTCTAATTTATCTTAAAACTTGCTCGTATTTCTTGTTTATGTTTCGAGCTCCAAGATTTTATGTTATTTTTCCTCTTGTATCATTGTTTATTAATATACAAGTAGGGATCCATACCGAACTTCCCCATCGCTGACATAATTAAATAATCATGCATGATTTACAATATTGTTAACGACGTGCCACGTGACATGTTGTCATTAGACCATTTAAAAAATAATTTAGTTTTCAACCAATACTTTTTTGCCACCTACAACAATGTTGTAAAAAAAATATTGTAAAAATAGATTTGCCCTAAATTAAATTGTTTTCAACAATAATTAGTTGTGATTGGTTTAGCTAGAAAAGTGGATAAAAATTTAAGTCGAAATCCATAATTAATTTTAACCATACATTTTTTTGGAACCCATAAATTTTATCAACTTTTTAACCATACATTTCTTCAAATTTTATTTATTTAATTTTAGCTAAACCAAACATGGCTCGGTATTTTCAACAAATATTGAACATAAAATTATTACAGAAGTTAGGTCAGGGGTTGTTATTGTGTGGGACAATGTAAGAATGCCGCTCGATATTGACATAAAGTGTTGAAAGGCATGTTTGGTGATGGCAATAAATGGCACTTCAATTTCGAGTCCAACCGACGATGGGGTGGGGTATGGTGTCTCTGGTGGGACAGTTGAAAATTTGTGATTTTATATAAAAAAAAAATAAAAAATGAAAAGGTTACGTTTACGTAAGATAGACATTTTGAACCAAGAGATTTTCATTTTATCCCACTATTTTTTAAAACATTTTGAATAAAAAATTTTAACGTAATCATATTTATAAAAGTCGAGCAACTTTATATACACAAGTTACACTTCATATAAACCGATAGCGTGTTAGCAATCATCGATAAAATTCATCAAAGATACCGTCAACAATGATTGCGACGATGAGCATTGATCGCATAGAAGAAGTCATTTGTGATTACCATCGGCATCATCAATGGTTATGGAAGCTTATTCTTTCTATATAATAAATATCGATTGAGTATTTCACAAGTAACATATTTTATTTTTTTTAATACTTTATTTACTTATAATATTTTATTTTAATATTACTAATAGAAAATCCAAGATAAATTACATTAAAAGGATGTTCCCATAAATCTGAATTTTTTTTCACCGTTCACGTAGGTTCATTCATGTCCCCTTTTGGGAAAACAAAATAAGGTAAATTTTTTGGTCCATCAGCAAACATTTTCAGTTTCCAGTAAACTGGGAATTTGATTGAACTGTAAAAAATTTAAATAAAATGGTAGTAATGCAATGTGTATATGAATTAAAACAAAGGCACAGCTACTAGAGGCGGCTTTTGAGTCTCAACGATAAATCTATCTTGTGCCGGAGGCCGACATGGACAGGGTAATGCTATGAACTTGGGATAATTATCACCAGGCATCAAAACTGGCAAGCTCTCCTTCTGCTGCTCCATTGAACTCTGAAAAAACACTTGCTTAGAATTAAAAAATTCACATATTCAGCATGTTTCCAAAAAAAGAGAGAGTAAATATTATTACCATGTGATTAATTTTAGGCTTGGAAGGGCCTTGATCATCACCAGCCTGGAGATTGGAGAAAGATCGTAGAAAGGAGCGGAGTTTTTCCCAGTGATAGCAGCAGGAGAATATGCCACTCAAGCTAAAAATGATAATCAAGAGAAGAGCAGTGCCGAGAGGGAAGCCAAGGAATGGCCGAGATGCCTCGCCTTGTGCATGATATGTAGTAGAACTCTCCATAATTACTTGATCTTCCCACTCCCCACATGAGGGGTTCAAGAAAAAACCGAATCTTTCGTTGGAAGAAAAGGAGAAAAAGAATTAAAGGGCTCTTGAATGTGTAAAATTTGAAGGGGGTGTAGTGAGAATTTATAAAGGTTTAAAGGTACAAATTGTGTCCGGGGTAAGGTACGGAAATAGGAGGGGTACCCCCACATTGCTTTGATGTTGCTGAGCATGGTGCCCCCATGTAGTTTATTTTTTGGTGGGGGCTATAACGGAGAAATGGATGCATAGAAGTTAAAATTTTTTAAAAAAATTGGAGTATATTATTAGCTGCTAGGGTGCTTCTACCTCCTGTCCACATTAAATGCCTTTTGTATCATATAATCCATATGTTGCATCAAGTAGATATGCATTAATACATAGGGGAAAGAAAGTTAGTTATTAGATTGCAGGGTCATGTTTAGAATTACGTACTGAACACGTTGTTATATTTGAGTCGTTAGATACCATTTGTTACTTAAGAAAAACTTTTAAGTTATAAAGGCATGTAAATCATTATTGAAGGTTAATGAAAAATTGGATACTTTACAAATTATACTCTCCCCTCCAATACAAAAGGCCGCTTCGGACCGACCCCCCTAAAGAGCTAAGCTAAAAACGAACAATACTTTGGATTCCTCTCAACTGTTGGACCATTTTTTGGGGTCAACACCATTAATATAAAAAGACATCGAAAATAAACTTTTCCATGCACTTAAGCTTGGCAAATAGACTGAGCGGGGTTAGATACATGAGCTTGGCTAGACCCTATGGAAGAGTCGAGCTCTATTCATGTCCACAGACTAGGCTTTGTTCGGTCCTTTGGGCGGTGAGCCTCATAGGCCAAGTCGTCCACAAGCTCGTCATCTAACTCATTTTTTTTAAAAAAAAATTAAAAAGTTAAAAATGAAAAATAAACTAACCCATAAGTCAGCTCGTGAAAAAAAAAAAAGGGGTGTTCGACTCATCTCATGGCTCGTCTCGAAATGAGCACGAGCCAACCATAGTCTGACTCGGATGAGCCGAGCTCCGAGCAATTCAACCTATTTGTCACCCTACATATGTTGCACGAGCTGAAGATCTCCGGACTAGAGAAGTTTCTTTTTCTTAAATATATGGACTAATAATTGAATGTGAATTGAAGTTTGATAAAATATAATGACGTGGGAAAAGAGGCATTTTGTGACCCCTTGGGATCTTAGAGGACAATTACCAGTTAGTTTAGAACACTAAAAATTTGTAATATCTTAGGAAAAAGTACAGAAAAGTATGTGTTTCCGTATTTTGTACATTTTGACGTACAAGAGGAAGATGTTTCAAAAGGAATACAAGTTTGAAACGTTTAAAGAAGCTTTTGGTGGACATGTTTTTTGAACATATTAAGCCATGTTTTATGGTCATTATCGAAGAACAATGATATTATAAATAGTGGTTTTTTTCGAGAATTTACGTGAATTAAAGAGGATTTTTTAGAGGGAGGCAAACAGGAGCTAAGGCTTGGCTAGATTTTGTAGCAGAAAAATGCTAAAAGTTGGAAGTAAAAGGTACTATGTCAGCCGCACAAATTGACAACCTTTATTTAGCAGCTTTATGTACTGGGCTCAATTCCTGTACTTGTAGCAAAGCTCCTTCAGACAACCATGTGCAACTGTCGATGAAAATTTTGATGCTTAAAGGACTGTTCTGGCAGACTGGCACTATACACTATCTCAAGGCATGCTTCAAGCTAAGAAGCCAGTGTCAAAGTGGGGGTTCCAATACGATTATAAAAAAAGTGATCAAATTCAGCAAGCAAAAGTCGTGTAAAAACTAAGGGACCGTCAGGCGTCAGGACGAGGCCAGGCCACATGTTGGTCCAGCTTTATAGCTGGGCTGTGTCAAGCTGGACATTTCTGCCTGGTGATTTATATGAAGCATCAGCACGACATAGAATATGTTGTGTCGGGTGAGACATTTAATTCTAGGGGACCATGTGAACCGGTTTTAGAAGAAGAAAAAATGGAAATGGCATACGACAGTTCTCTGCTACAGGAGTCATACTTCGACTCCAGATGTGCAACCAAGATCACTGTAACAACACGTGTCAAGAAAAAGAACGCAGGTTGATAGGAACATGCAACTCACAAAGAAAGAACGGAATCTAAACAGGTTCTGAAGTACTATTAGCAACAATACCGTACTAATATGTAGAGCTACAACGTTTTTCTTACTAGTAGACAAAGAAACAAGGTCGTGACCAAGGAAAATATAGAAGAGTTGTGCTAGATGAACACGCTCTGTTCATCGAATGGTGTTCCTATAGGTGGAAGGTCAATGGTGTTCATCTAGAATAATTCAATATAGAAACCACTAAACTCTGACAATCACCAGGATAACTCGTTACACAACTAAGAGAAGATGTAGTAGAGAGAAGCCAAATGGGGAAATGCCCTAAAGACATCATAGGACCTGCGAGACCACTTTAAATCAATAGGAGCATGCATAAGGAATGCATGTTTTACACCATCTTTTACAAATTGATGAGGTGGCAAAAAAAGTGGGGAATTTTTATTTTTTTAGTTGGTTGGCGAAATTTTAACTCAATCATATCTCGCTACATGCCTACATCATCTGTAAATAAACAAGTGTGTAAGTTGTAATGTACATATAGCAAAACTGCAGACATATATTGAATTCATTTCACAACAGAAAGTTAGCCAACTGATATGAAAACACTAAATTTAAACTTTGGGTCATTCAAGTTTACTCACCATCAGGATGCATAATCATGTTGTAGCATGACTTCTGCATAGCCCTCAACTGTCCCAGTTATCATATTGTTTAATATCAATTTTCAATATCTTATCCACAAAAATTTCAAAATCATGGATAGATTCTATCATAAATACCTATCAGGGACGGGGAGTATAACAAAAGCAAAAACGTTAAAAGCTATGTTCATTGTGGTTTTTATGTGTATTGTGAATAAGGGTTCTCCAAACATCACCTGAACGAAACTGGAGTGTGGAGATATGGAGGAATAGCAGTTTATATTGCGACCTTTTCAGTCTACCCTCCTTTGAGTTTGATCAACAAAGAGAGTGAATCCAGTATGAGATTATGGTCTCGTGTCTCCACATGAGCTACGACAGCGAAGTTTGAGGTCCAAAGATTGAAAGAAGAAAGCAAGAATATCTTCGTTGATTAAATCAATTCATTACTCAGCCCTTGTTTGAGCCATTATTTTCAATAAAAAAAAAATATATGTTTTAAATAGTGATTTTCTAGAGAATATATGGTTAAAAAGTAAGGAAAAATTTCGAATTTACGTGCAAAATATGTGTGGTTGAAAATGAATATGAAAATTAAAGAATTTTATTTTAAGGGGAGACAAACAGGGGCTAGTAATGGCAAAAAAACCTGCGCCGCCCCGATGGGTTGGCTTGGCGGGGCCGAGATCATCGCCCCGCCTCAGGTCACGGGTGGGGAAGGGGTGCCCGCCCCGTGAAGAATAAAAAATAATAATTAACTACAATTTAAAAAAAAAAATTTAAAAATAAACGGGACAAGCCCGTGCCCCGAACTCGCCCTGCTCCTTCTAAGGTGGGGCGGGACAGGGGTGCCCACCCCCATTGCCATCTCTAACAGGGCTTAACTGAATTCATTGATTTGATCACCCTGAATAAACCCTTTTTTCCTCTTTGATCTTTGGATTCTCATCTTTGTCCACCTAGTTTACATGGTATCTACAATCCCAAAGTACTTGAATGAATGTGCAAAGAACATCTATTTCTAGTTCATCAAACAGTACAACACCGAGACCAACTTCAGAAACATATACCCTAGACTGTAATTACATCTATTCAATTAATTAGAGTTTTCTTTTTCTATCTTTTTTTTTTCCATTTTCTTTTTGTGGAGTGGAGGGTTGGAGGAAGAGGAGACTGCTGGAGGGATGCAAAGTAAGAAGTTTGATACAACACTTGGTTCACATTTGAACATACATCACAAATACAACTGCTTACACTGGCCTGCTTCGACCTCAGAAGGGCAGTAAGGACACTTGAAGGGACGGGTGCTATTATTTTTGGACAACTTGGTGATAGATTGCTTGCAGAGTACATGTCCACATGACAGCAGCATTGGAGGGTTCTCTTCACTTGCCTGGTCCCGACTCACAGGACACACAAATATGGAATGGAACTGAAACTCTGTGTCCAAATCCACAGGCACCGGTAACTGTTTCATGGACTGCCATTCCTGCTTTTTACTGGTCATTACATTCACCAGCTTCAGAAGGGTCGGCAAACCCTGGACTCCAGCTGCAACTGTTACACTTAAAGGGCTTTCATAGGATTGCCCTATAAGATGACAGAATTGCTGGGTGAGCTCCTCAGCCAATTTGTCCCAGTTCATAGGGGACAGTAATTCTGCATATGGTGAGGAATCAAGTCTCCCAGCCCATAACAGACAAGCCATAAGCTTTTGGATTTCAGTAATATGACTGGCAGCAAAAGGAGCCAAAAAAGTTCTAGCATATTTCAGAGCCTCATCTCGACCATGTTTTTGAAGGATTTCCACAAACTGAATACGATGGAGTTTCAGTTCAATGTCGGATCCATTTTGTTCAAGTTTTTCATGGTTGGTAGCAGCCCACTGTAGAGCAGGCTCCAGGTTCTGTGATCTCATGGCTTCTAGTATCTTATACATTTCCAAGAAAGGAGATTTCTTAGCTGCAGCTTCTGGTTCCCTCAACTCATCTACGAAACAATCACCAAGAACGAACTGGCCCTCCCGATAGAAATGATCAGCAATTATATGATTAATGACGTGTATATCAAAATCAATATCGCGGTAAGCTTTTGATATATCAGGATTGAAGGATTTCTCAAGGAGCTTTGCATATCTGCTCAATGCAATGTTTAATTCTTTCAGGTTGCTTTCCAGCTGGTTGAGTGGAGCAATTTCTTTCAACTTTGCTTTTAGTTCACTTAGGATCAACACATGATTACTTGGGGTTGTAGAATCATGACCTGATTGTATTCTTGCTAATGCTTGTTCCATTTCTTGCACAATCTGTTCTATCATTTCCAGAGACTTGGAGGATGATAACTTTTGTTTCTTTGTAACACGATCAAATGCATCTTTCATGGAATTCAGATCCATCTCTAAATGCCAAGTTCCTCAGTATAATTTAGCTGAAGTAAAAATGGATGGCCACCTACATGAAAGGGATAAAAGACTTTAGTCTCCTCATATATAATTGAGTGATTGACAGACCAAAATATAGTAACCACAAAATGCAGAAACTACCTCTTGGTAGTTGTGCACGGAAGGAAAAGGAAGAAATAATGAGAAGCAAGGCAGCAAACTTTCTCTAGTTAACAAACATCAATACAAACAAGAGTTCTGAAAAATGTACAAAATATGAATTGAACAGTATTTCAAATGACAAATATTATCATTATATGATTGATTATGGTATATGTTTAACACCAATGGCGAAGAGTAGATTTAGCCCTGTTTGACAAACCATTCTTTCAAAACTCATTTTTTTCATATTTATTTTCAACCACACGTGAGATAAAATATTCTCACTTGAACTCGAAACTTTTTCTTACTTTTGAACCACACATTTTCCAAAAATTTACCATTCAAAAACTCATTGATTGTCAAACAAGGGGCTTAACAAAGTTTAAAAGGTCTGATAAAAATGCACAGGGGAGAACGGCAAAAGGCAAGAAAAGAAAAGCATTAATTTGAGCGTCTAAAAAATCATCTGTAACCACGGGATAAGAAGAAAACCTTAAAAAAACACAACTTGGATGTTATATCTTCCTTAATCTTTAAATTAAAATACAAGTATATAATAAATCATTCTGGGAGTTCAAACCAAACAATCAACTTGAAGTCCAAAAACAAAATCAAGCACTTAAAAAAATTACAGGGCTGGGGGTCCTACTGCTTAAATTAAGATATATGC
>CAIGRF010110882.1:19381-31471 GCA_903798235.1 Fraxinus ornus | reverse complement strand
TGTTGTAAAATCATGAGATAATTATTGATGATTATTTAGTATTATCATAAGTCTTCTCTAGTTCAGAAAGTGTATTTCATTCCAACTGTAACTCTCCATTTAGACCCTATAAATATAGGGCTCTGGTTCTCATAATAATACACACAAGTCATAGACTTCTCTTATTCTCTCTATTTTTATAACAATTATTAATATTAAAATATTGATTTATAATATTTAAATATGAAATATCTGATTTTTGAAAAATAATATCTCAAATCTGATTTTTGAAAAGTGATTTGGAAAAGTAGAGATTTATGTAATTTCGGGAAAACCCAAGTAAACAATATAGTGGTGGACTTAGTATCTAAAAAGTGAAACTTCAAGGCCTCCCGAGCATACCCGTGACACAGACAGACACCACACCTCATCATCTTCTGCAATATAATGCATACTTTGCGACCTCGCCTCTAGATTGATTGGCAATAATAATTACGGAAAAAATGAAGTTGCTCGTAATTGCTTCGATCCCAAATGTTCTTCATCTTCCCCAATTCATTTCAATAAACCAAAAACAAGATCGACATCGCTCCCTTTGTTGCTTTGGGTACTACTCTTCACCTCGACTCGAAATTTTAAAATTCTTGTGATAAGAAGTTGGTGTTAACTTGTTTTGATTCGTCGAAAAAGTTTATTTTTTTATTTTTTTTTTTTATAATGTCCTCCCGCAACGTTGTTTCAGTATCTAGAAAATTCAGTGTAGATTTGGCGTTTGAGTTAAATTTATCAATTTCAGGACGAATGGGGAGAGTAACGGCTTATCCACAGGTTCTGTTGAGAGGGAGTAAGCATCTTCTCTCTGTATATAGAGTTTTTAGTTCTGCATTTTATATAGAAAAATCACTAAACAATTAGCGTCTTCTGCAATCTGGCTTGGGAAGCCGCGATTACATGGAGGTGCATCAGGTAAGCTTCCTCTCCACTATTTACCACTTATTACTTCTGTCTTCTTTGGCAAATTCCTCTTTTGTTTCTTTTGTAGAAGCAGTTGCAGTCTATCAATAACAAAGAAGAGAAACAGACTGACATTTGGCAGCTATTTAAGGAAGCCCAGCAAAGTTAGTAACGGCCTATTTTTGTGATTAATTATACTGTGCATTATGCAAAGCTGTCTTGATTTGTGATGATATGTGTATCTAATTCAGATATTCTGTACTTGAACAAACAACGCCTAATGGCAATTGAAGAGCTTGGCAGAGTGAAGAATGAAAGGCAGTCATTAGTTAATAAAATAGAACAACTGGAGGCAAAGCAGCAGGGCAACACCAGAAGAGGTGACAGTGTTTTCAGTTTATATTACCATAATAGATTCTGGATATTCTTAGTCTTAGACATGGTATGGCCATATCTGGAGACATTGTTTTCATTCCAGTTCTTTATTTTGTGAAGCTCCCTTGTAGTGGACCTAGAAGTATTACACAAAATCAAAAGAACAAGGGGTGCTCATATTTTTTTGTAAATGTTTCGTATCAAATTTGTATCTTCCATTAGGTTCTGTTAAAGTAATGTGGCTCTTGCATTAAATATCATGAGAAATTAGAAAATAATTACTAACAAATATGAGTTCGGGCAACTTATATTCTGTTAAGATTTTAAAAGTACGTTGGTATTCCATTTAATTTCAAATATATCATTTAAGCAAAACCATGAGTGTTGGTGACACAGGATTCAATAGGAAAATTATAGGAGAAGGGAAAGGGAAGAGAAGAAGGGAAAGGAGAGAAGAAGAGGGAGAGAATATTAATATTTACTCATATATCAAAACTTATCTGAAATTCTTCGCATAAGCCCCCTTTATATATGGTTTAAACTAGCTCAAATTGAAGTAGAAAAATACTATATATCAAATCATAATTATGTTTCCTAGAATAAGTTTTAAAATTGGAAACTAAATTAAATACTGTCTCTTATAATATTGCATAAGATCTTCTATCATACAAATTCCTATAGCACTTCTTCATTTCGTTTCACCTGTTTTAGTCGTAGCATTACATGCTCATCAATTCCCTTATGCAAATAAGTCTAATGGCTACAATTACTGCATTCTCAATATGACCAGACAAGCTCGCAATCAGCTCCGAGTTGCTGCTTAGGATAGATTCAATGGTTCTCACTGGCATAATTGGCGGTAGGGAGGCATCTGATTTTAGAAAGTTATTAATGGATTCAAGAGGTGGTGTGGCTGATGACTTCTACGACACCATTTACGAAAAAGATGCTGAACTTCTGGCAAAGCTGCGCCACTTCTCTGTAAAAGGAAAAAAGTAATGTTTTCCATTCTTATTGTAACTACTTCTAGTGTAATGTTCAATTATAAATATTGATCTTCAAATTTGTAAAACATTGACTTAAATTTAATAACAAATTTCATATTTTCAATATTCGATTATGGGCTTGCTATAGCCTCCTTTTTTCTGAACACTAGTGGTCTATAACTAAACAGAAAGACTGCCAAGGGAAAAATCTTTTGATCTGTCTTTTTCTGAAGAATATATGATAGAGAAGTGTCTTTTTAGGAGATAATATACCATATGTACGTTTTCTGTAAATATGTGGATACTGCTAGGAGCTAGACTTTTCAGTGCACTTGATGAAGTCTTGCCTTAGTCAGCCTAAAACCATTGATATATCAAACTACATATTTTGAATTGTAACAATATTGCAGAAATGTTTTAATCCTATCTGTAGGGTTTTAGAGATGCTATACTTCAACCCACCCTTATTGTTCCTTTTTTCTTCATTTTTAGATGTAGGCTTCTTTTTCCAACTGTTTTGCTTCAATGCCCAGATGATGTATCTTGATATCCTAGAAGTTGCTTTACTCTTTCCATATTACTAAAACTTATAATTCTGTTGCCCTATTTTTAATTCAGGAAGGGCTTTCACATAGTCCACATCTGTACTGAAATGGAACCAGTGGTCTCTATTGGATTTTTGGCATCATACGTGACAGGCATATCTCGTGCCCTGCAGAAGAAGGGAAATCTTGTTGAGGTTATTTTGCCCAAGTAATCATGAACTATACAATGTTACAATTGCAAATTATCTTTTGTACAAATCTTGTGGTAACAATCGGTGTATTTTCTTACAAATGTTGTGGTAATGGGTGCATGAAACTAATAACTGTTTTATGGGTCACCTATCTTATATAGTTTTCAGTTTCCCTTTCCCTTTAATCTCACGTCTGTTTGCAAATACACCAAGGCTTAGATTGCTCAATTACTTTCTTGATTGTATTGCTGACCGTGGTAGGAAGTCTGAAGATGATAACCATTGGTAGTGTAAGAGTCTAGTCGACTGTTGTCATATAAATATGAGTAGATGTAGCTAACAATTTCTATACCTTAAAGGCCCTTGTTTTCTCTAATATGCAATTATTCTAAAAAATCCTTCATCATGGATATGTTTGGAAGAGAATACAAATTGGTGGAATGATCATTCATTGAAAAGGTTACAATCACCTAAGATACCGGAGTTGTCTAATTCACATCCTTGAAGGTAGTTAAACCACTTGAAGGAATTTTTCTCAAACAAAATAACTACGTTCGATTTATTTGTTCTTTTATGAATATGAATAGTGTGAGAAATTCATGTGACCAAGAACTTGGAGTCGAAAGACATATGGGCAAAATCGATCAATTCAAAGATGAAACCAAATATGATGGTTTTGATGCATTGATCAATAAATTCAAAACAATGCATTGTTTTCTACTATCTACACAAGCATATCTTCCTCAAAAACAAATAAAATCAGAAATAAAGTCATTGAAATTGTAATGATGCATCAGGAGTGGAAATCTCTAGTAATAGATAACTATTGGAGAACATACGCATATAAAACCCAAATATAGGGCTGTAAACGTAGTGATCTATTAACAATCAACCTTCATTTGTGTTTAATCTTTTTAGCAGGGCTGCTCGTGTTTGTGATTGTGACTTGCTTAAAATATCCATTTGTAAGGAAGCATTACATTTTGCTTTTTAGTTTTAATTTACAGCTTTTCATAATTATATATGTGAGCAGCCTGTCTTTGTAATATGCGTCCTTTCTTTGGATTTCTCTTTATTTGGCAAAAGAAATGGTGATATATGACTTCACGGTATCTGCAAATAAATATTTATGGTATCGAGTAATGCTATTCAGTCCCATTGGTGTTTAGTTTAACATCGGTCTAAGTCACAATTACATGGCATTTAATGATAGATCTATTTAAATGCAAAGTCAAATGATCAATTTAATTGGACCTATCAAATGTGGCCACTTAGATTGGTGTTCTAGCATCACTAGTGCTAGATAGCATTATTGTTATGGTATTTGGTTATATTACATGAATTGGAAAATGCATAGCTCATTGTTAAAATTTTCAGTTTTTATATTGTTATGCAAGTTCCAGTCCACTTTACTTTTTAAACCATTCAATGACTGAATTAACCTTACATGTATTTATTCCTATGGTAGATTAACTATATTCCAGGTATGCAGAATTAAATCTAGATGAAGTTCAAGGATTCCGAGAAGTCGAAGTACAATTTTACTCATACTTTAATGGTCAATTGCATGAAAATAGGGTCTGGACTGGGTG
Source organism: Fraxinus ornus (assembly GCA_903798235.1). NCBI lineage: Eukaryota > Viridiplantae > Streptophyta > Magnoliopsida > Lamiales > Oleaceae > Fraxinus > Fraxinus ornus. The sequence goes on along the minus strand of CAIGRF010110882.1, from coordinate 26,849 downwards.
AGTCAGCATATTATTCTCTATGGATTGATTGCAGTGGCTTTATTCATTTATTGTTAGATTAAATTTGTTCTTTTGTGTTGTTTGATTTGGAAGAATAACTTATATCACATTAATTCATAAACGGGTTACACATATATGTACATACAGAGGATATTTCTCATTAGGAAATAATCCCATTTAATCAGGAAATAATTCTAGACTTATGCACCTACTATATATACATCTGTTGTATATGTAAAGATTAAATTTAAGCTTAAATTGATGCATACAACTCATTACATTTTGAATATATGATAGATGTTTATTTCTTCTGCAGTGCGTCTCTCGGTTTGTATATCTAAACTAAATTGGTTTTCATGCTTGGTACACAGGGTTGTCCATGGCATTGGAGTTACTTTTATACAACCTGTGTATTATTCGTCATTTTTCAGCCAAGAGAGAGTGTATGGTTACTCAAATGACTTCGAAAGGTATGTAATATTCTTTTCCAAATTCTTCTTTGATATTTACTTGGTCAAGTCCATCTTACATATAGGAAATAGTTGCAAATATCTCATATTATCCTTGATGCCTGTCATGTGGTTTGCAGTTCAATATGGTAATATCTATTAGATATAAAATGTGATTAAAGTGTTTGAAAATGCAGCGTTAAAACTTTTTCCCCATACTGTAAAATATCCCAAACTAACCTTCTAGGGACTTATTGTTTGATTTTACTTTGGCTGCACTAACAAAGGAATTCTGCATGTAAGCCTTATAGCATGGTTGGTTTTGTTATGCAACCCAAAGGTGGGACTACAACTTTCCCTTTTGCATTAAGTTGACCTAATTTTGACGGTTCTTTCACCCACTTCTACCTGAACCATAAACCTATGAAGTTGATAATTGTGGATTCTGGTGCCAGTTCCAGTATCAGTACTTATGAGTATCATTGACTGACCAACAAGCAGGATGAAGCCAGGATTTTAGAATTGGCCTTTTCTGGGTGGGGGTTGTGACTGTGGAGGGCAGAACGCACAACTTCTGGTAGTAGTGAATTGTAAATATTATTTTAAGAAAAAGAGGAATTCAGCTGCTGAAGGTTGAAAATGGTATTATACAGGTCAAGTAAAAAATCACAGAAATGAATCATTTATACCAAAACATGGAAAACGTGTTATTGTTTTAGTTCTATGGAAGCTAGTTTGAGAGGAAAAAGACTTTTTTCTACAGGTTTAATCTTAACATGGTTGTTTAATATTGAAGAAGCATATCCGGAATATAAATAAATGATGGACGTTGTAATAGAAAACAAGAATATATCAGATACTTAAAATCATACTCAGTTACAAACTATCACTTAAATTAAATTATTTAATACTCAGTTCACTTTTACCTTCAATTCTGGCCCTAAATGATAGTCTCGTTCGAAGAAAAAGGGTCAAAATGGAAGCCTCAAATAAACCAGAATAAATACAATTAAGAATATAATTATTAGCTTAAATTAGCAAAAAAAATTAGGAGGTCTGAGGGAAATATTAAGAGAGCAGAAAAGGGGGAATCCTTGCAAGTAGGGGACTAGGGAGCGTGCAAGCGTGTAGAGAAGATGTAATAATATCTCGATATACATAATTACTAAAACATTTCTCAAGATTGGATGGTTGTTAATGCTCTTCTTAGATTGAGAATGGGAGTAAATAACCTGAAAGAGAGTTTCCTACCTGAAGGGTGAGTGGGTGGGTGGAATGTCAGTTATAGTGGATGCTATTGCAATCCATGTATTTAACTGGGCTCGGTATGCCTCTTCCGGTTGCAGGTTTTTTGGTTTGTGGATTCATTATTTGCGCTATTTAGTAGAATTTTTGTTGTTTTGAACTATATGCATGCTACTGTTTTTCTTTTTGACCGCTGGAATAGATTTGTAATACGTCATTTAATGTTGATGTGTCAGATTCACCTATTTCTCACGTGCCTCACTGGACTATATAGTTAAATCAGGAAAACAACCTGATGTTCTTCATATACACAATTGGCAAACATCTATTATTGGGCCTCTCTTCTGGGATATTTTTGTCAATCAGGTGCGATGTTTAACTGTTCAGGCTCTTTTAACACCATGCATTGGAAAATAGGAGGCTTTCTGATTCATGATATGTTAAGCTCCTTTTCTTTTCCCACAAGTAAAACTTGATTGTGGAAATTCTTAGCTATGTCATTATGTTAGCTATTTCCTAAGGACCACTACCTTGGAGCAGATTTCGAATGTAGTTCTACTCAATCATGCTTTTAATCTCCCAGTTTTATAATAAAACTGGAGATTTCTATTACAGAATCAGTGTGCTTTTATTTATACAAGTCCATTCCTGGGGGTTCTTTACTAGTACAAGCTCTGTCTTTGATTATAACCCTGGTTGATTATAAAAGTTGCCTTTTTTCATTTGACTTGATAATCTGTTTTAATTTGCAGGGACTTGAAGGCACTAGGATATTGTTGACCTGCCAGGGCTTTGATTCCCAGGCAAGCATCGTATTTTATTGTTGTTTTTTGGGATCACAATCTTAAATTTGGCTAGTTTTCCCTTTAATGTGTGTGTGTGTGAATAAATACACATATTAGACGCATATTGTCGTCTCACCGAGGCTTTAATTCTGTTAGTGTCTTGAGCAACCTGAAAAGCTAGCCTTATGTGGACTTGATCCTTCAAGACTACACCGTCTCGATCGCCTGCAGGATAACAAGAAAGCTCACCTTGTCAACATTTTAAAGGTACATACTTTCTTCCTTACCTTAAGATGAAGTCCTTAATTATATGCATTTCCATTAAGGTAGGTGTTTATAGCAAGCATTGAATACTATGCATTTTTTTCATTTTTGGGAAGGAGCTATTTAATACACTTCGCTGTGCATGTGGAACTTCTTTGTGATTACATAGAATTACTATAGATTGTTGATCCTGTTGTTGGAATATATTATAAATTTTTAAAAACGTAGTTATATAGATTACTTTCTTATCCATTAGCTAAAAATAACTTAAATTATACCCCAAGTGATTGTTGTATATCCTTGACATATGTTCATTTGTACTTGTGTCTTAGCTTCAATCCCATCTACTTGGGAGCATTGTCATGGACATAATTAGTAAATATGAGTTGGGGAAATTTTGGCATGTTATATAGGTACTGGTAAAATATATTTGATTTGAAGAGTATGAGAAAAACTCCAATCCAAATTTTTCTCGTGGTTCTAGTTTAATAGGAAAATTAAAATTTTAATTAGAAGTAGCACTATTCGTTGAGTATGATGTAGTAAATTACGTGTATTGTACATCTTAACTGAAGCAAACAAGTAATGGGTTTCAAAAAGTGTGTAGTAATCGAAATTTTGTTCAATTATTATAATTTTGTGCATACATGTAATGCTTACACATATTAACATATACAAATCAAGCATTACTAACTATTTTATTTAATTTTAGATTCCCTTCTTACTTCGAGCGTTTTATTTAATTTATTTCTTGCACCACATCATAACCAATTAAGCTAGTGCTTTTTTTCACGGTTCATATCTTCTATCAATTTTCAGGGTGGAGTTGTATACTCCAATAAAGTGATAATAATGCCATCCATACAATCGAAAGACCATATTATTAGTGGATTGGGTCATGGCTTGGAACCCACCTTAACTATTCACAAGTATGTTTACTTATGGAATTCTGAAAATTGGATTGTTAAGCCAACCTATCATCTTATTAGTCTTCCTGCCTCTCTTTCTCTGTCTGTTCATAAACTCCTTCCAGTGAAGGAATATACGTACTTAATGTAATGACATAAAAGTTACTTAGGACCCGTTTGGCATGAATTTTGCTTCTGCTTCTAATTCTTGTAGAAGAGTTTTTGGAGGAAGTTATCTTAATTTTTATTTGGAAACTAATTTTTAAAAGAGCTTCCTATTCCGGAATTTTTTTAGAGGAAGCCACATTGGACTAGAATAACTTTCATAAAATTACCCAAACGAGTTCAAAAACAGCTTTTAGGTGTCAAAAGCTTCTTTTGGCTTTTCAAAAGCGATGCCAAACGGCCCTTAATCATTTAACTTTTGATTTTTTTCCACTTTCTCGTGTAAATCCTATTGGGAAATGACAATGCCTTATCCTATAGGACTCTTGTTTGAGCTTTGGTGCAGGGACAAATTGCTGATTGCTCCTTGTGGATTTGATAAATCAACCTGGGATCCTTCCCTTGACAAATTTCTTCCACACAACTATAATGCAGATAATGTGAAGGGGAAATCTGTGTGCAAGGCCTCATTGCAGCGGCACCTGGATTTACCACAACAGGCATCCAAAATTCTCGTGAGTGTTCAGCCCTAGGTAGCTTATTATGGAGTAACTGCAAGAGTGTTATTGACAGCCAGATTGCAAAAGTGTTGCAATTTGATATTCAGGTTACGAGAGCATTCCCTTTGAAAAAAATTGAGTTATGAGTGAATCAATATAATTATTAAAGTAATAAATAAAACAATATATAAAATGGAAAAATATACTTCTAATGAGTGATTTATTGTTTGAATCAATAAATGTAGTTCTAAGTTAGAAGTATGTATTATAGTAGAATGATTATAATACTTATTTGTTAGACATGCTATGTACAAAATGAAGTTGCCGTTTCAGTAGAAGAGCTCCATTTCTCATCCTATTCTCCGAGATTTGAGATTGGTGACATTATGCATACCATTATCCAAGTTTTCTTTTCAGATGGTTTGTGGTCATTTTCCAATCTATACAAACATGTGGTGCAATCAAGATTTCCGATATGGACAGTGCTAGGATTCTGTACAAAAAGATTTTGTGAGAAATTTATCTTGCGTTAGCTTACATCGCCTCGTGTATACAAATTCGGTGACTTGATTTTGTTGATAAGGAAATTATGCTTTTCGACCACTCCCCTTGGTAGGAAACAAAGAAGAGAAGGCCAAAAAAAGGGAAAGAAAATAAGAAAGAACTTCCGTCATAGTGATCCTTTGGTTGCGTTCACTTGGGAGTTCAGCTGTGATATCTATTTAATGTCAAATAGGTTAACTTAGGGTTCCAGTTCAAATATGCTGGTTTTGTGGTTAAGTGCATGGAACTGAGCAGTTTGGGATATTTATTAATAGCTAATAAGCCACCATATGATCAGGTTAAGTTTAGAATTAATTTGCCAGCTTTGGAAGCATGCTAACATTCTCAAGTTAGTTGGCACGGTATCTCCTTTGAAGGCATATTGTTATAACTATTTCTTTAGCCATACACTTAAGTTTTTGCACATGTAATGCAATTTCCCCATGTCAAAATAGCCAAACATGCAAACAGTGAACCTAAAGAGAAATTGTCTTGTGCTGTCTTTTTTTCCATAAACTAATCACCTGTCAGTCCGCAACTTGTGCAGTGTTCCATTAATTGTTAGCACGACCTATTTCAGTTCCATATCTGTTTTAAGTTACCTGACTACATAATCTCACTATTCAACACATTTCAACAATAATATATGTCTAGGTTGGATGCATATGCTCAGACATTTCAGATTTTGACCTGGAGAACTTAAAGATGCTCGTGTGGATGGCTTCTAAAAAGGGCGTTCAGGTTTTCACTCACATATCAGAAAATTCTTTTTTTTGAAAGAAACAGTAATTATCTGCTGATAAACATAATGATAACTGAAGTGAGTTTAATTTAATACTTGTACCAAGACATCCGCTTACCATTTCATTAACTATAATTTGCAAGTCAAAAGCATTAACTAACCAGTAACCAGTGAGTTTCTTTTCTTTTATTTTCTTTTATTTTGTACGTAGTAGTTTACATATCTGATTCATTTGTGGGTTCTCTGCAGTTTATCTTTATGGGATTTAGTCAATCTACAGGCATAAGCATGGCCTTGGAATTTTTTAAGGAAGAAATGAAGGTATTTTACCTGCATTTTCTGCATTCAGCTAATTGTTTTTCTAGGGAGCCTTTTATTGGCCTCGATGAGTGAGTTATATAAATGCATCTTAAGTACTTTGCTATTTTGTGAACTGAAAGTGTAGACCATTTTCATCTATTCCGCTTCAAGCTCTCAAGTTCTTAACATATTCTTCTCATAACAGGCTCTTCCAGAAAACTAAGTAAGCTCACCTTTGTTAAACCAATTCAACAATTATTACCCCTGGAGATATGAACCTTCTGGACGTGTGTTCAGTACAAACTATAAGTAGTTTGTTGGCAGTGTCTTCACATTTCTTGTTTTATTTTTTCTTTTCTCATGGGAAATTGTGGTTTGATTTTTAATAGTCTCTGTTAGATCACCTGGATCAGCTCTTGGATAGCATAAGTAATTTGGAAGCAAAAAAAAAAAAAAAAAACAAAGCATCCTGTTTTTGTCCATACATCTCTCGTGTGTGTCTTTACATAAAATGATTTTGTTGAACCTTACTTCCACCAGAGTTGATGATCCAAGTCATTACATGATTATTCTCCAAGAGCCGTCATACTTGGAATCACTAAACTATTGTCCATATTATTAATTGGTAGAGTCAACTTCCCTCTACCGGCAATATTACCACCTATGCAGACCCCCCTCAGTTCCTTTGACGTTCAATCTCGCAAACTTACTTCCCAAGCAAGATAGTTAATGTGTCAACTTCCTCCTTTAGATAAATCTGAAACCCTCATTGAGGATATCTTCCTTTGGGGGTCAAAGTAAAAATGTCACTTCGAATATTTTTTCAGAAAACTTGATCACTTACAAAGAGAGCAACAAAAGAAAGATAAAACGAATAATAGGAATATTCATGATGTTGACTATAAAGGTTGTGACCTTTCTGAAATTTTTTTTTCACTATCTTCAATAGAAGACATCTTTAACTCTGTAAAATATATATGGTTCAATGGGAGCAAGAAACGTTTCTGCCTGAAATGGACAAGAATAGTTCCTGATTTATAGAGAAAAAATCTTGTTTGCATAGCTTAGAAGAACCTATACTTGTAGGTTTCTTCAACAAGAAGCATATAAAATAGGTTTGCGCCAGTACTAATTACATCATTCTAAAGTACATCCTGATCCCTGCTATATAGAAGTTACTGCTTTACTCTGATGTATTCCTTGGTCAAAAATGTGGAGCAAAATTGGTAGAATCCGGGATGCGCCAGCAATTATCAAGAATCCGAAGCAAGTTGGAGAGAGATTTGAGCCAAGTCTGAGACTTCAATGAGATGATAAAAGCTATACATTTACATGTTCGAGCAAAGGAGTCCATTATATCGAAGTTAACATGCCAAGGAATAAGTTTGGTGAAGGGAACGATGTCGGAAATCAATTGGATCAACACGAAAGTTATTCATTGGTTTTCAGTCTCATATTGAGACCTGTTTTTGACAGGGTAGACGGTCGAATTTGAGGATTATGTCTGAAGTAAAGTTGTAGCCCTTGAAGTAAGCTTTCCAACGCATTTTGAATCACCTCAATCGGA
>CAIGRF010110832.1:0-13881 GCA_903798235.1 Fraxinus ornus | reverse complement strand
GAATAATTGATGTGAATGATCCAATCCAACTAAGGGAATTCCGACGCTTCACTGCCTCAAGTTATTGATTTTAATTTCATATTTCAAACATTAAATTTTATTACACATTGAAGAGAATAATTCACTCTTCCTGATGAGCATTTTCCATCTCCCTTTGGATACGACACCCCAAAGCTGCACTGCTACTACCGCGTTATTCTTTGGGCATAATCATACAGCAAAAAGTAGCTAGAGCTTGTCAAGCAAGAAGCAAAAATGATGAACTGGATGAGACTTCGTGAAGAAGTTAGCAAGCTGTAACGATGAAACAATAAAAGGTAGAAAATTGGTGCCAGTCTGCAGATGTTGGCGAATCAGATGACAATCAATTTCAATATGCTTCGTATGCACATGGAACACAGAGTTGTGAGAAATCTAAATAGAACTTTTATTATCACAATACATAGGGGTCGGAGAGGAAGAAGAAACACCCATGTCTGTAAGTAATCAACGCAACTACACAATCTCAATGGTGGTGAATGTCATATTACGATACTCTACCTCAGTAGAGGAACGAGAAACAACATTATGTTTCTTGTTCTTCTAAGAGATAAGGGAATCACCCCAAAATATACAAAAAATTACTAGTGGACTTGCGATCAGTGGGGTTATTGGCCTAATCAGCATCAGAGTAGGCACGAAGCACTAAAGAGGAAGTCGATGGAAATAAAAGACTCTGAAAGCAAGTACCATGAAGATAGCACAAAATACGAACAATAGCTACTCAATGAACTGTAGCAAGAGTCGAAACAAACTAACTAACAATGTGAACATATAAGCAATATCGGGATGTGTGATGGTAAAATAAACCAGACATCCAAAAATGGTACAATACAAAGTGGCTTATTCAAGGGTACACCGTCTGATAGTGAATATCGAGCATTAGACTCAAGAGGAGTATTGGCATTTTTAGTATCCGTAAGTCGAGCACACTCAATAACATCCATATTATACTTAGACTAAGAGAGAAAGTAATCTCTAGGAGAAGAAGCAACTTCGATCCCTAAAAAATAAGATAATGCATCTAAGTCCTTCATTTTAAAACGACAAGCCCATTCTGATTTCAAATCTACAATCCCATCAACATCGTCACCAATAATAATCATATCGTTAACATACAAAAAAAGTAGGGTATGACCAGTTGAAGTGCATCTAAAGAATATGGCAGAGTCATGATGACTAGACGTGAAACCAAGAGAGATAACAACAGTAGAGAATTTTGCAAACTAGGTACGAGGTGCTTATTTGAGACCATAAAGTGCCTTCTTGAGCTTGCAAACATATCTAGGAGCCATATCCTCTTCTTGAAGATTTTCATTCAAAAGGGCATTTTTGACATCCAACTGAGAGAGATTCCAATGACAAATAGATGCAACTACAATAAGTGTACGAACAATGGTCATCTTGGCAACATGAGCAAAAGTCTTCTTATAATCTAGACCATACTACTGATTAAAACCCTTTGAAACCAGTCTATCCTTGTAACACTCAACTTGGCCCATCAGATTTAGTTTTAATCTTATAAACCCAACAAGAACCAATAGAATGTTTACCTGAAGGCTATGCACCAAGTCCCAAGTGTCTGTCTTATGTAGAACATAGAGTTTATCAGCCATAGTGTGTTGCCAAAGAGGATCCAGAATAGCTTCTTTATAGGACGAGGGTTCAGATAGCTTGTGATTAAAAGTTAGATAACAACAAAAGAACTCAGAATAACAATAATAAACAAAATCATGTAACTGAGTGGACTTACGAATACGTTAAGGATAGAGGAAGGGAGGGAACATGGGTTAAATCAATGATCTCAAACAGTGTTTGGAAGGCCATAGAAGGAGAGATATCATGAGTCGGTGCATGTATACATGTAGGACATAAAGAATCAACAGTACATAGGGTATGAGAAGGTGGTCTATCAATATTATCAAAGAATGGATCAATATGAATGAGATCAGTTTTAGTCACGCCATGAGTATTATCAGAGATCGAAAAAAATGGAATGTCCTCAAGAAACATGACATGACGAGAAACATATAATTTTTATTAATAGGATTAAAGCAGCGATAACCCTTTTGTCCTTGCTCATAACGTAAAAAAATACAAATAGCAGAGCGAGATGTTAAGTTACTACTTACTAGTTCGAATTCCAGAAAACAAACAAAGCAAATACAGCCAAAGACTCTTAATGATGAGTAATTAGGAGGATTCACATACAATATTTTAAAGGGTGATAAACCTGAAGTATGGAAGATTGAATCTTAATAATTAAAGAAATAGCGGTGAGAACTGCTTCTCCCCAAAATTCACTGGGAACTTTAGCAGACAAGAGAAGTGAACGATCAGTTTCTACAATGCCTACACTTTCGTTCAACAACACCATTTTATTGTGGGGTATTAGTACATGATGTTTGATGAATTGTGCCATCAAGAACAAGCAATTCACAAAAATTAGCAAAAGTATACTTTCCATCGAAGTCACATCTAAACCACTTAATTACATAAGAATGTTGAGTTTTAATAAGTGTTCTAAAATAATGATAAAGAGAAAGAGGGTTAGATTGTCGCTTCATAAGATAAACCCAACAATAATCATCAATAAAAGATACATGATATATAGACCCTTCTTTTGTAGTAATAGAAGCAGGTCTCCATATATCATATTGAATAATATCAAATGTGCAACAGAATGAGAAAGATTCCGAGGAAAAAATAAAGTAGAAAATTTAGCTAATTTGCAACCACAATCAGAAATGTCATGAGTTTGTAAATCTCCCAATTGACCTTTATAAACTGAAAATTTCAAACGACTAGCAGAAATATGTCCAAGGCGAGAATGCCACAAATAAAACCTAGAAGACGATGAATTCAGACAGAAAGATAACAAATCAACACCAGAGGCTGCAACGTGTTGTGGTATCAGTTGTCCAAAACATATAACCCACTTTGTCTATGGCCCATTCCAGTCAGTTTCTAAGATCGATAATCCTGCACTTGACAAGCAGTAGAAGAAAATTAAACTAAGTATTCATAATCACACAATTGACCATTAGAAATAAGATTCAAAGTAAGAGCTGAAACATAATAGACATCTGAAAGCAATACATTATGTGTGTTAACAGAACAAACACCTGCTAAAAGGAATGGTGTACCATCAACAATCGTAACAAACATAGACGAGTTAGAAGAATGCAAGTCATTAAAGAATTTTGAGTTAGATGACGTGTTTGAAAGCACGTGAGTTAAAGATCCATAAGGAAGAAATACATGAATGACTCTGAGATGACAAACCTATATGAGTAGAGGCCGACATATCATATGGCTATGTGGATAAGAACTTTTGAAATTGCTCTGCTAAATCAATCAACATGAGACTGAAGGAAGGTGGTGCTCCAAGTATAGACGAGTCACTAGGTGTCAGGGTGGCAGTATGTTAGCATTTGGACGATAGGATCACTGCTGTGGTTGTAGTTGTTGCTTCTTCAAATAGTTTAGGACATTAAGACTTCCAATGTTCCTTTTGTTTGTAAAAGCTACACTCATCTCTAGCAAATCTCACATAACCTTTATTCCGATTCTATGTAGACCGTCGAGAAGGTACAACCAACACTAAGGTGTTAGACGGAGGAAAATATACTTCTCTTGCAAGAGTTTTCAAACGTGTTTCCACAGCAACAAGTTCACTAACCACCTAATCAACTGAAGGAAGTGAAGTACGATGTAAGATATAGCCTCCAAGTCCCTTAAAATCACTACGAAGTGACATAAAAATCTGAACTAATCACTGCTCATTTCTAAAAGTAATATATTCTTCACGTGCTTTCAATTTCGTTGATTCCATAAGAGCCAACTCATCCTAAATTGAATTCATTACGACGTAAAACTCGAGAATATTCATATTCTTTTTTTGTAAAGCCCATATATCAATCTCCAACTGATATCGCATTGCAAATTAAACTTAGTGTATAACTTCTGAAAATAATCCCAAACTTCTTTTGCTGTTTCAAACTTTGCTAACTATATACCAATGGATTGCTTAACAGAATTATTAAACCATGTAAGAATTTTTGCATTGTTTGATTCCCAGTTATCCAACTCTGTCACATAATTCTCAGTAGTGTTCTTGGGTTTCACAATAGTTCCATTAACATAGTCCCACAATCTTCTCCCCTTTAGAAAATTTCTCATCACGGTACTCCAATATGAGTGATTTTACCATTTAATCTAAAATAATGAATTAAAGTGAATCATCTCTTTCAATTGCCATCATAAAGCCAATAAATAATCAACTACAAATCAACTAAATCACTCAATTCTAAGAAAAACCAACGACAACCAACATACCACCAAAAAATACAATTGAAATATATTGTACAGTACACGTATAACCAAAGTAATATTGCAAAAAAAATCAGAAATTTATCGAGGAACGAACTGCCTTTTGGATTCACCTAAAAAATCGAGCTCACGCGCCCTAAACGTCACTATGTGTGAGTCCTACGCGTCCCCACCACGCACCTGACCGGAAATAGTGTTTCGATCAGCTAAACAAGAGTCTGGTCTCAGTTTTCAAAACGGTCTCTGGTTCGATCAGAATCGTGATTTTTATTTGCGGTCAGGTGTGGTTTTACACAATTTTTTCCTGTCCAGTTTCTGGTTGAATTTCCTGCATATTACAACCAGAAATTTCACAAATTTCACTCAACTATAGGCTCTGATATCATGTTAGCAACATAAACTACCTTGAACCAATATAATGAATCAATTCAAATAGGAGAAAAGAGAAGATAAGAAGATGAAAGAGGAAAAATCAATAATAAATTGAGCCTTCAAAAATTAGGTTTTTTAATATATTACAAGGAAAGTAAACAAAAAATAAACCTATAAAAGAAGGAAACTAAATATCATGCAATAATATTATATAAAGTTAACGATTATAATTACTTTTGTGTACTTATGAAGGAAGGTGATAGCAAGCTGATGCACAAAAGCGATAGTAATGGGGGTAAAGTGAAGCCTCATTAGATTATGGAGGCTATATTTCTCGCTACTAGTGGCCAGCCTTTTTAAGGTGACTTATTACCCACGAGTAAGCATGCCAGAGTTTTGTGTAAAGGCTTCCTCCATTGGTGTTGCGATGAAGATCCAGTGTTTGTTCGATAGTTGCGGTTCGTTGTGACGATGGTTGGCATTGCAGCGTCGTGTGGATAGGTCGGCAGTAAGCTGCAGAGGTTTCTAGTTTTGTTTTTAAGGTCCATTTAGGGGGTTTGGAGAAGATAAACTGTTTTGCCCATTTTTGTTTTTCATTTAATTATTTTATTTTTTTAAAAAGGTAAATTTACCATTTTACCCCTCATTTTTTTTTATCAAATTGAGTCAAAATTTTAATTTCATTGTTGACTAACAAATTAATGGATGAATTCTATCCAATGGACTCCGACATAAGTCGAAGTAAAAGTTTCGGTACTGTGACTGTAAATATAAAAGGTTTAGGTGTAATCTGCAACAAATTAAAAGGTTTAGAACCTCTACTGCTATTTTCTAATTTTAATGAACATGTTTTTCAATTTCCTAACTTTCAATTTGTGGAAATTACATAAATCTAGATGTTTAAATATCACATTTCAAAAATCAGTTAAATTAACTCTACCCACCCAAACACTAATTATTTTTCACTCTTCCTCATCTCTTCTTCAACCGATTTTCACTCTTCTCTCTCCCTTCTTTTATCTCCCTCTCTCTCTCTTCGAACATCGGCGACCGACAATGAAGGAGTTGTGTCGGTCGACGACGCTACAACATCGAGGGCTGCTGAAAGTTCTCAGTAGCGTCGTCGGCTGACGCTGCTTTGAACGACACCTCTCCTCAAGACCACCCTAACCATGGTCGTCAATCAACAAATAACCATCCCCATCAAAATTTGCAAGCCCCGTTCACGAGACCGCTAACTGCGTAACTTTCTTTTGATGATTCTGGCGCCAATGGTGTGGTGGTAGACATTTTTTTTTTGTTTTTGGTGGTTGCGTTGGTGTGGTGCAGGTGGAAATTGTGGGATGGTGCTATTGTAGCGGTAGCGACGATGGCGGTGGTGGGATATTGTTTGTGACCAACTATTGGTTGGTCTATGACCAAGTATTGGGGATGGATTAAGATCGGGGGTGGGGGTAGGGGTGGGTTTTTTGGTGTATGTGACCAACTATTTGGTTCATTGTGACTAATTATTAAAATGCGACTTTAAAATTCGATAATTTGTGATTAAAAAATAATCTGTGACCAACAGATTTGAAAATGTGTGATCGATAAATAAAACATGACTTATAAAAATTTTTGATCTATGACCAATAAAATAAATTGTAATATATAAAATCTTTGATTTGTGATCTCAAAATAATCCGTGACAATTAATTTGATAATATGTAACCAAAAAAAAGTTGTGACCCATGAGCATTCATCTGTGACCATGAATTATATAATTGTGATTTTAATAAATTTAATTAATAAAATATTTTTAATTAATTACCTGATTTTTGTATTTTTAAAATTAAGGCCTAAGTTTTGAATTTGGGAAACTTGAGACCTGATTTGTGAACTCTTCCATTTCAATTTTACTAAATCAATATCGATATCCCATTCATTTTTGATAAGGGAAAATTAGGTTGTGTACCCTATTAAAATAAGTGTTTTGATTAATACCTTTTAAACTAATTAAGCATTTTAATCATGTAATAATTTCGTCTTAGTCTAAACTAAACTCGAACCCTCCTAAGTANTTTAATCAAGTAATAATTACGTCCTAATCTAAACTAAACTCCAACCCCCCTAAAGTAAAACCCCGAAACCCACTCCTCTAGCAATTTCTCTATTACAAAGTAAAAGACTCTATTTATAGGGCTATAAATAACTCTAAAAGGAAATATTCCATAATAATTATACAATTTATAATATTTTTCACATGGTATCAGAGCAGTTTCGATCCTAAACAAATTAACTTTTGAATTTCGTTTTCGGCGAGTGGCCTTGAGCCGCTCGTCCGGCTACCAATGTTTTTTTTTCTTTTTTCTTTTTTTTTTTCTTTTCGGATGTATCCCTACAAAGTCGCATCACATTCCGGTGGACAGAACTCAGTTTCTGCAGTTTGTTTGGAGTTTCTTCAGCTTTTGGTAATCTGGAACTTGGTCCAGTTTATTTAGAATTTGGTTTAGTATGTCCAGATCTCCGAGAAAACGCCATACGTAATCTCCATTTTCGATCATTTTTTTGTCGATTTCGTCTTCATATTCCTCTGTCTCTGTTCATCTTTAATCTCCTCCTTCTCATTTCGTGGAAATCTTAAACACCAATCCTAAAACCCCCAAATAGTTGAAACCCTAACATCTTTCGATCAAAATCCGGAAATCTAAGTTCGATTCTGACTTATTCACTAAACCATTGTGTTTTTCTTGATATCATCAATTGCAATAATGTCATCTTCAAAGTCCCCGCAAGAGAGTATATTGTTACATTACCATGTCAAATAGAAAAAGCAATGGAGACGGAGCAAACTGAGCTATAACCCATGTCCAAGAACACTAAGAAGAGACTCCTGAAACAACAGAGACGCGAAGCGAAGAAAGCGAAGAAAAAGGCCTTGGGGAAAGAGTAGAAGAAGAGAGAAGTAGAGCGAAAGAGAAAAGAATGGGATGAGAAATTGGCGAGTGTGAACCAGGAGAAAAGGGAAGAGCTGATCGAGGAAAGAAAAGGCTGCGAAAAGAGCGAATGGAAAAAGGGTCAGAAGAAAGGGAAAAGAAAATCAAAAAACTTAATAAAGCGAAAAGGAATGGCCAAAATGTTGTTATTGATTTTGAATTCTCTCATCTGATGAACTCTATTGAGCTCAATAACCCCGTTAACAGGTCGTTTATCTTCTTATTTTTTTATTTTTGGGGGAAATTATTGTTTCAAATGTAAATGCGATGTCGTTTAATTGTGTAACGACCGAGAAATTTCAAATAATATAAAAATTATTTTTCTCTTGAAAAACGTGTCGCTAAATCTTAAACCCCGAATTTTAAAATGAAAGCTCGTTCTTCTAGCCATTGAAAAACAAATTTAAATCCACTTGAATCGAGTCCAACCTCGAATAATTTTAAAGTATTCAATTCCTTATCATTTGAAAGACAAATTTTAATAATTTTAATGTACAATATTTTATTTTAGGGTCCAAAATTTTAATAGTCCGAATCTGGATTATTTTTAGCCCAGTCCATTTAGATCCAATTAGGAATATCCCTAAAGCCCAACTTCTTGGCCGAATTAGTTTCCTTGAAATTTGTACCCTAATATGTCAATGTTCATATAGCTCATTTCCTCATCACCATTCACATAACCGAGCAACCTCTGGGTAAGAAACTGCACCTCTCCAATTGCAGTGTTCACAGTGGAGAATCATATTGATGCTAGAATCTTGATTTCTAGCACCAACAACATTTCTCTCAAATTAGAAAAAGAACCTCAGTTTCTAGCATCGACAACAACCCAGCCTCAAATCCAACTTCTTAACCCACAATCAACAATTTCGAACCACCACCAAATTGCAAAATCGATGCAAGCAGTCACCTAGCCTCAACTCACTGCTTCACCCCAAAATCGACAACCATTTCACCCAAAAACACCACCAAAAACACCCACAGACTGCAACCATTCGAACCACCAAAAAAACCCAACTGCAGGTCCTACAGTCCAGCTAACGAACCACCACGCCAACAACATCCTAAGCCTCAACCCAATCGAACCACCAAGCTGAAAACACACGGACAACCACACCACCCTCCAAACAGCCGCTAGTTTCACCCCCAAAATCAACCACAAACAGCCTCAAAACCAAGTAAATCACAAAACCCATGAACTTACCTCTTTTTCGACCCTTTTTCAAATGGATTTCGCTAAGAAATCCAAAAGAAATTCGAACCCTCCAAGCCCCTAATGACTTCAATCGGTACACCAAAGCCCCACAGTCACTCCACCCACGCACCGGCGCCACCACATCACCGGCGGAGGAATCTGCCCCTTCTCCGTCGCAACTCTCTCTCTCGCCTCTCTGTTAAATTAAAATGAGAGAGAAAGAGAGTTATAACTTATAAGTATAAATTTTGTATATAATTTGATTTTCAGAAATTACCCCATAGCCCCTAGTTTTAAAAGTTAGCCATTTCGGTCCCCAAGGTCCTAGTTATTAGTTAATCAGTCCCTGGGTTCCTATTTTTCCACAGTTAGCCCACAAGTTCTGAAAAATCTATTTTCAGCCCTTAAACTTTTCAATTTCAGTTTAATAAATTTCCAATTAAGCCCCTGAACTTTATTTTTATTATCTTAAGTTATTTATTTCAGTCCCAAAGTTTCTGTTATAGACAAAACAGTCCCTGAAGTTCTTGTTTCCCATTGTTAGTCCACAAATTTTGAAATGTCTATTTCAGTCCTTAAACTTTTCAAATTCTAGTTTTAATAAATTTTAATTTAGTCCCTAAACTTTATTTTATCATTTTAAAACTTTAAAATTTCGAAATACTAATTCAAAACTTATTTTCTATTTTGGCTAGACGAAACGTACAGACGATTAGGAGATTGAGGTTTCCTCCCGCTCCACTTTTCACGTAACTCGAGATATTGAGGTAAACTCGCCACCATTAATTAGTTTAAATTATAATTACATGTTTTATGTGAATTTACGTGATTTATATGCTTTAATGCATTAGATGAGAATATGTCATATGCGATATATGATGTTGTTATGCTTGCCATAACTTATATACTTTAATTCATGAGAAGAGACGAGTATCTCTCATGAGATAAGATGAGAATGTTATGCATAATTTATGTGCTTAAATGCATGAGACGAGACTACCCACACGCTATGATTTTAAAGAGCCTATGATTTTCAAGAAAATGAGCCAATGATGATGATGATGATGATATCACTATATATTTTGCATAATTATGTGTTCAATTATTCTGTAAATTAATTATCGACGATGAGTTTACTGAGTATTTCTTTGAAATAGTCATTCTGTTATTTTAACAATATTTGGAGATTTCAGAGATGGTCGAGTGTGATGGGCAGTGGTGGCATGAATTAATAGTCGAAGTAATTTACTTTTGAAATTTACGCTTTTTGAACATTATTAACGTACTTTGTTATTTCAGTTATTTCAAAAATTTGAGATTTGAATTTTAAAACAATTATCCTAAGTTATTTAAATGAGTTTTGTTGCCGACGAAGTTTACTATTACGAATGTGATGTTTTTTTTTTAAATTAGGTTATTTCCACAAATTTGTTTATATAAAATTAGGGCAAAAGACGATGACGTGACAATCCGGGGTCACGGAACTCGGGGCGTTACAAACTGAATGTGAACTTGCTCCGTATTCTAGGTGAAAGAAGATTATAATGACATTCTAGAAATGAAATTCTAATTCATGAGGCCTGCGTTACAACAATTGAGTAAAATGGCACTACGAATTTTCAAAAATAGAAAAGATTAATTAAATATCAGAATTTAAATCAATAATCTTAATGAACTGGGTGCAGTTTTTTTTTTGTTCACAATAATTTACTGAAGGACTCTGGAACAAGTGTATAATTCAAGACTATATGAAATAACAGTTTCAAATTTCATATTTTTTCCAGAGAACTGATGGTTGAATTAGGGCACGTTCTTGGAAAAATTGTACATAATTGTCATTCTGCAATTGTTTGAAGCTGAGAAACTTGAATATATATATGGTCATCTTGTTAATGTAATAAATTAATTATTTAAGGGTAGTTTAGTCCTTTGTTCTTTTCATTATTCTATACTATAAAAACTCTTGTATTTTACATTTAGCCCTAATTCTTGAGGCTGTAAGAATCGGTTTTCCTCTCCCTCATCTCTTGCTTCTTTTCCCTTGTTTGATTTGTCAAATTGGTTTGTATGTTTCACATGGTATCAGAGCTTTAGTCTTAGAGGAATAAAATGAGGTCCGATTTTTCTGGGATTGTGCCACCTGTGAGGAGCTTCGTTTCTGCTTCAAGTGAAGCTGGTGTTCTTTGGTTCTGCTAGCCAGTTGGGTTTGCTTTCGATTTCAGTTTAGCTTCAGATTGGGTTCTTCATTCAGCTGGAACCTTGCTCATTCTTTGTCTTGCTCCAGTCTAAGTTCGGCCATTATCACTTCCTTGGGCAGTTTTCTGTTTCTTTCTTCCGTTTGTAGTGTGTTCAGTTTTTCCTTCTGGTTGCTATTCTTTGGTTCCTTTGGATGTTAAAGCCTGTAAAAAAAAAATTATTATTTGATTGCAATTGCTAGAAAAGGGAAATGCTTTGTTTGGACGGTGGGTGCCAAAGACAGTAGGTTTATTGGTAAGGTTGTGATTTTTTGGTGATATTATTTTAACTTCATGTGCACTATATATTTCGGTGGTATTTAGTGATGGTGCATTGATTATTGTTGATTTACTAGAATTGTGTGAATTTGCTTTCATTTGATTCGTAGTAGTTGTTTCTCTATTGACACAATGATGGCAACTGAAGGAGATGACTCACTTCAATCTGTTAGTAGTGTTAGATTAAATGGTAAGAATTACTCATGTTGGAGTACTGTGATGAGGAATTTTCTTAAAGGGAAAAGATTGTGGGGGTTATGTTAGTATGGTTATTGTAAAACCAAAGAGCACTGCTCATAATTATGTGACCGAGTTAGATTATTGGGAATCAAATAATGCGACAATTCTTACTTGGATTCATAACTCTGTTGAGAATTTCATTGGTACTCAATTGGTGAAATATGAAACGGCAAAGGAAGTTTGGGATCATTTGCAGAAGTTCTATACTACACCATACACTAAGTCTAGCTTTGCAAAGAGGTATCAGTTGGAGAATGATTTACGTGCTTTAAAACAAAAAAATATGAACATTCTTGAGTTTTACACTGTTATGACTTCGATTTGGGATGAGTTGGCTCTTACAGAATTTGTGGACCTAAAAACATGTGAGGAGCCTATTACTTATAGAGAGCAGCATCGATTAGTTCAGTTTTTGATGGCACTTCGCAGTGATTCCCTTATCTCTTGGAAGAGTAAGAAACAAACTGTGGTTTTCCGTTCCTCTACTGAGGTCGAGTATCGAGCTATGGCATTCACTACCACTGATATTGTATGGTTGCGTTGGTTACTTGTAGACATGGGTGTCCCCTCGTCCGCTCCAACTCCTATGTATTGTGATATTTGCGTTGGTTACTTGCAGACATGGGTGTCCCCTCGTCCGCTCCAACTCCTATGTATTGTGATAATCAAAGCGCTATTCATATTTCTCACAACTCTGTATTCCATGAGTGCACGAAGCATATTGAGATTGACTGTCATTTGGTTCGCCATCATCTGCAGACTGGCACTATTTTCCTACCTTTTGTTTCTTCATCATTGCAGCTTGCTGACTTCTTCACGAAGTCACATCCGGTTCATCTTTTTGTTTCTTGCTTGACAAACTCTTGTTGCTTCTTACTGTAGCATCGTGAGTTTGAGGGGGGATGTTAATGTAATAAATTAATTATTTAAGGGTAGTTTAGTCCTTTGTTCTTTCCATTATTCTATACTATAAAAACTCTTGTATTTTACATTTAGCCCTAATTCTTGAGGCTGTAAGAATCGGTTTTCCTCTCCCTCCTCTCTTGCTTCTTTTCCCTTATTTGATTTGTCAAATTGGTTTGTATGTTTCACACATCTAACACTGGGTGTGGAGTGTAAGTGTATAGAGAAATTTCGTGCATATAAATTAATCCATTGGTTGAAATTTGCCTTCAAAGTTTTTGAAAGTTGGACCTAAACTTCTCTTCAATTTATATGGACTGTTTTAGAGTTTCAGGAAAGACATGAAAAAGAAGTTGTTTTAGTTTTTATTGGACAACAGGTGAGATGAGGCTTCTGGTTCAAGTGCAGTTGATTCCTCATTATGTTTTTATTTCTATAAAAAATGATTTCTTGGTAGAATAGAATTATTGCTGAATGCAAATGTCGTGTTCTAGTGTTTGTATATCATTTTATGAAATCTCAGTTAAAACTAAAGGCAAGTGTAATGCCTTGAGTGACCTTTTGCCGGCAAAGTTAACCTTGGTGGAGGTGGAGTGGTGGTGGAGTGGTTGAATTGCATAAAATGATATATTTTAAGGTTTTGCTCAATGTTTTGTAACTTTTTTTAATAGTGTTTGTCACCTTTTTTTCTTTTATATCCTCTTATTTTTTTAAAAAAAAAAGAATTCTGTCACTTTTTTAGTTACAAACATTATTTTTTTTTAGTAAAAGTGATATTGTATGTCATTTTTCAATAAAAAAGTGACACTTAACTTCATACAATATTTTTACTTCCAAAAAACTTTTTATATGATTAATGGGTTAATTGAGTGGATAGATGATGATGACTGTGAATTGATTTAAAGATATTTGACGGTGAACGGAGAAAGAGGAGGGACGAAAGTTGTGTCACTTTATTGAACTGATTTCAATGTATTAATTGATGTTTTGCCACTTTTTTGAATTTCTCACTTTCTTAGTGTTTGTCACTTTTTTTTAATGTTTGGCACTTTTTTTTCTCACTTTCTTTAAATTTATGTTACTTTTTTGAGTGACAAACGTTACTTTTTATAAAAGTGACGCTTCACTTTAGAAAGTGACATTGTGTCACTTTTTATATATATAAAAAAAGTGATATTGTCTCACTATTTAATAAAAAAGTGACACTTAGTTTTACATAGTATTTTTTACTTTCAAAATACTTTTCATATGATTTTTTCAAAACACCCTTGATTGTACCATTTCAACATATTCCATGAGGGGTATTGCTTAG